>PVHP010009946.1:0-49000 GCA_004024765.1 Zapus hudsonius | reverse complement strand
GCAACCCACAGTTCATTCTCATGGCCCCATCGGGCTCCATGCAGGCAACCTTGTACACCTGCTTCACACGCCGATGGCCATTTTTCAAAAACAATACTGTGTTGCAAATTCAATGACCCTCTCTTTCTAACCAATCTCCATTCCACAGAACTAGGTGGGCTACCAACTTGTTAATCCAGGGGGGATCAAAGCACTCAGGTCCCTTACTTCAAAGAGTCCGCATTCTTCCTGTTGTTCCAATGCAGACCAGCTGGCCCAAACTTAGTGGTTGTCATCTCTCAAACAATTGCAGGTGAAGTGGCAGCAGTTTCAACCCAAAGATCTTTTTTTCTGTGCCATCTCCATCTGTTCACACAAATCCATCTTTACATAAAACAACCCTGCACAGGTTCACAGAACACAGGCAGGCAGAATGCAGCAAGCCTCTCATACAAACTGCTTCTGGCACAGTCCTGACCAAGTTCTTTTTCACCCTCATAAGCCAAACCTCACAATCCATAGTTTTTACTTCATTCAGGTCTTTTAATTCTGACCAGAATGGTTCATCAAGCTGTACTCACAGCACTGCGAGGTGTCTCTTAGGCTGATATTTCAAATCCTTCCATATTCCTTCTATAGATCACTTCCAGAAGACCAAAGCCCACAAGATCAGAGTTCTAGCAGCAACAGACCCCACATCCTGGTACCAAACCTGTTGCGGTCAGCTTTCTAGTTGCTGCGCAGAAAGAACCCAAACAAAAGCGGCTTGTGGAGGAATGGGTTTATTTGGTTTACGGACTCAAGGGGAATCTCCATCCTGGCAGGGAAAACGATGGCATGAGCAGAGGGCTGGACATCACCTCTGCCACAGCACTGCAAACAGCGGCAGGAAGGTGTGCCAAACACTGGCAAGGGGAAGCTGGCTTATAACCCCATAAGCCCACCCCAACAACACAGCTCCATCAAGGTTGTAAAATCCAAACTGCCATCAGCTGAGGATTGATTACCCAGAACACATTCATTTGTTTGTGGGGAACACCTGGATCAAACCATGACAATTGTTTTCCTTTTTCTTTTTTTATTTTTACTTGTGTTATGCAGTTTTTTTGTTGCTTGTTTGGTTTTAGTTTTCTGAAACAGAGACTTATTTTGTAGTCTAGGCTATCCTGGAACTCACTATGTTACCTTGGCTGGTCCTGTCTCAGCCTCCTGAGTGCTGGGATCATCGATGTTAGCCGCCATGCCCTGCTAGAATTCTGTTTTCTTGGTGGGGTGGGAGGTGGAAACTGGGTATCAGGGCTTTTTGTATTCTAGATAAGTGCTCTATGCCAAGATTTCCTGTAGTAGTCATATGCAAAGGTAGTCAAATACAATTCTCTTCCTTATTATTCACCTATGGAATGTCAATAGATATTTTATATTTCTGTTTCAAGGTTAGTGGGGAGAAGTTATATGACTGGGGATTACGAGGATACATAGTCATAGAAGATTTGTGGAAGCAGAACTTTCAGAAGGTGAGAAACATTTTCATTATCTTTTGGTTTACTATGTGGTTCTTTAAAGTTTCGTAAAATACATGATTACCCTATTGCTTTTATATTTGTTTTTAATTAAATTCCAGCTTAAATTTTCTAGTGCACTCTTTGGAAGAACAATAGAACTTCTGAGCATTTTGTTATTATTATTAGGGTCAAATAAGTAGTGATCATAATATAATGCTCCCCAAAACTGATCAGTTTTGAGAGATCATTAATGCCATTGAAGTGGTTTTTGTGGGTGTGAAACAAATGGTGAGAATTTGAATTGGTCCTTCTTCTTATAGTTTTGAAATTAAATCTACTTAATTTATCAGATCATGTTCATTCCCTGATTTTATATACTTGTATCAATAAACATTGTGATACTTGAAAAAATGCATTCCAATGCAGCCTTACACCATAATTTTTATTCTATTGTATTTCAAATTTGCCCAAAATATAGGATGTCACATAAAAATCTTATAAAATTGAATTCAATTTGATCTTTTTATTGTGTCTCAGGAAAAGGTTGAAATTGAGGACCCCCCCCCCCTTGCTTTTACACTTACCATAAGCTCTGTTCTTCCTTTAGTGCTGTACTATCTCTTTATTTCTCATCTGAGGGCCATGGCATGTTGGGGATCAGTCACAGGCCACATTCTCTGTGCCATCTATTACATAAGCAACAGAGAGGAGGTTATGTCATTATAAGGACGTGTCACTTTGTGTTTCTCTTGGCAGTCAGAGAGCTGAATGTGTCTTCTAGAGTGTTTACCTTTCTCATGATGAGGAAGAATGAGTGCAGAACAAGGCATCATGCCTCCTTGACCCATTTTGAGGCACAGCCAGGAGAATTAGAGTTCTTGTATTAACATACCTTCATTGTCATAGATTAAAATTGAAAGAAATTCATTTTGACTCCCAATTATTTCCAAGGAAAATATTATTGCAAAAATACGTCAGTAGAACTTAATGGGAGCAAATGTGATCAAAGTAAATTATATACATGTATGAAAATGTCATGATGAAACCTATTATTTTGTACAATTAATATATACTAATAAAAGGTTTACATAAATGAGCTGGGGATGTAGCTCAGTAGCAATAAAAAAAAGTGTCCTTACCATGTGCAAAGCCCCAGGACACCACGTGTGTGTGTGTGTGTGTGTGTGTGTGTGTGTGTGTGCGCTTGTGTGTGTGTGTGTGTAAATTAAAATCAGAATTTTGAATTAGAATTTGGAAGTAACATTACATCATGAATGATAAGCTCTATTCATTGTGTCCATAAATAACCTCTCAATGAAATCTTAAGACTGATTTTTTTTAAATATTCATTTTTTTATTTGCAAATAGAGAGAGACAGAAACAAGAGAAAGAGAGAGAATGGGTATGCCAGGGCCTCTAGTCACTGCAAACAAAATACAGATGTATGTTCCACATTGTGCTTCTGGCTTTATATGGGTACTGGGGAATCAAACCCAGGTTGTTAGGCTTTGCAGGCAAGCACCTCAACCACTGAGCCACATCTCCAGCCCAAGACTGATTTTATAGCTAGTCCTTCTTGTACCTATATAAACTGCTCTCTTTTGAGGCAGACAATTCTCTATTCAGCCCAGGCTATCCGCAAATTCTATTCCTCTTGCCTCCATCTCTCAAATACTGAGATTCCCAAGAGCAATCCACCATGCCTGACAAAACTAGCTCTTAAGTGGGAAGTTATCTATCAGCCTCACATGCCCCTGGCATTCCTCTTTAAAGTTTAAATTCCACTTCTGTAACATTTTCTTTGGAAGCTTTCTTTCCTATTTAAAATACTTAACAAGTCCCCACAAGATTTTATATGGGAAAGGAAATAAAATGTCAGAAACACTATCCACAGCCCTAGAAAGAATCATGGAAAGTGAGACTAATCAGCCTCCACTGGCTGCCTGTAGTGTGACCACAGACTGTGGCTGGTACACCTCAGTCAGAGGGGGATTACCCCAGGAGCCTTTGCAGGTTGGTGTGATGTATTTCGGCCTGAGGGTTCCTTTTTCCCTGCATCCTTGCCAGCAACGATTGTTGTTGGTTTTCTTTATGATTGCCATTCTGACAGGGGTAAGATGGTATCTCATTGTGGTTTTGATTTGCATTTCCCTGATGCTTAAGGATGCTGAGCACTTTCTTAAATGAGTCAAGGCCATTTGTGTTTTCTCCTCCATGAATTCTCTGTTGAGATCTACCCCATTTTTTGAGGGGGCATTTTGGGTTTTTGTTATCAATTTTTTTGAGTTCTCTGTAGGTTTTTGAAATTAGGCCTCTGTCAGAGTTGTAGCTGGCGAAAATCATTTCCCAATTTGAAGGGGGTCTATTGGCTCTGAGTATGGTTTGTTTGTCTGTACAGAAGCTTTTGAGCCTGATCAAGTCCCATTGGTTAAGTGTTGTATTTCCTGGGCTGCTGGAATTTGCTCAGGAAATTTTTCCCTACTCCTATTTCATGTAGAGTTCCTCCTATTTTTTCTTCCAGGGTGTTCAGGGTTACCGGATTTATATTAAGGTCTCTGATCCATTTGGAGTTGATTTTTGTGCATGGTGAAAGGAGTGGGTCTATTTTCATTTTTTTACACGTGTTTATCCAATTCGTCCAGCACCATTCCATGAAGTCTTAGATGTAATATTTAATAGCTTGTTTTGCTCCTGCAACATGTTCATAGATTATGACAATAGCTTATTCATTTTCACTTTTGGCTCCTATTTCTTTTGGGGGAAATACATGTGTTGATGGCCAGTTTTGTGGTTTTTGGTATAATGCTATCTATCACACACAAAGCTGTGAACAGCTGTATACATGGCTCTTTTTGTGAGAAGGACTTCTGCGCAGGATCCATACAGGTTTTTTTTAGGTGATGCCAAGTTTTTTTTTTCCATTTTTCAAATCTGGTGGCTTTACGATAATTTTCAATTTTGGTTTGTGTGCATGCCTATGTGCACATGTGTGTCTGTCCATCTGTCTATATTTCCCAATTTTAATTTTAAGTTTCAAAACTACAGATCACTTATAAGACTAATACAATGAATGTACCATTCACTGAGATTCACTAATTAGCATCTGTTATGTTCGTCTTACAGTGTCCTTAACACATGTGTGCTGTTTTTCCACACACATGTACATTCTTTTTGGAACCATTTGAAAATTCTAGGTATCATTGTGTAATTCAGTGTATATAACCAAAGAACATGAAGATTGACTTATATAATTAAAATAGCATTGTCATTGTTATAGTTACCTTCTCATTGCTGGAACAAAACACCCAACCAACAGCAGTATGTGGAAGGAAAGAATTTATTTTGGCTTGCAGTCTCAAGAGGAAGTTTCATCATGATGGGGAAAATATGATAGGTCTCCACAGGAAGCCTGGGTCACATCTCCATATCAGTGGGAAGTCCAAGTGAACTAGGTATGAAGACCAAGTGGCCTTTTTAGTAAACTTCATTGACACACCTGTAGCAAGGCTCCACAACTTATCCAGATTGCCACTAGCTGAGGGCCAAGTACTCAGACCACATAGAGGGGACATTTCATTCAAACCACCACATTCACACTCAGGAAAGATAAAATTTCATTGTTTACATTAATATTATCTAATATATAGCTATGGTACTTTGAATGTAAAATATCACCCATAGCCTCATGTGTTTGTGAGTAACCTTCATACTTGATCCCCTGCTAGTAGAGCCTGTGGGAGCCTTGCTAGAACGAGGTGTGTCATGAACGGTGGGCCTTGGTATTTATTAGTCTAGCCTAATTGGTTGTTAGATCTTCTCAGACTACTTCCTCCCAGCTGATTTGACACCCTGCTCTCTTAAGCATGCTGTGCTTTCCTTGCCATGATAAAACTACCCCCTTGAAACTATAATATGAAATAAACCCTTTCTTCTCATAAGCTGCTTTGGGTGGTTTTGTCCCAGCAACAAGAAAATAACTGCTACAGAAAATTGGTACTGAGATGTGAGGTCAGATCATTGATGTAGTAAATCAGTCTATGTGTTTTGTACTTTAAGTCTTTTGGAACTGGTATGCTGGAGGAATATATAACAAAGTATGGCTGTGAAGGCTTGGCTTTGAAGTTTCAGAGGGGAAAGAAAGAGGATTTTGTTGAGCCTGGGCTAGAGAGTTTGTATGGTATTCTGGAGGAGTCCTGAGAACTTGAGCAAAATTTTACTTAAAACTAATGGACTGGGATATTTGGTAGAGCAAAATTTTACTTAAAAGTAATGGACTGGGGTATTTGGTAGAGGAAATGTGTGCTAATTTGGATCCCAGGCACAGAGACTGCATCCTTCAGCTGTGATTGTTTAAGAGATTACCATCATTGAGGATAGGTCAGACACTCTGCATTGGGATAGCAGAAGGAGTTGATTCTTTTGAAAGGAGGAGGCCTAAAAGAACACTGAAGGAATTTCCTGATCCTCAAAGTCAGCTTTATCCCCCTACCCTGGATTTACAGATTTGGCAGCACACTTGGTACTGGTTTTGGAAGTATGACAAATGCAGGAAATAAATGGTTATTGAATCAGACCACAGTTTCAGAGCAGTGTGAGGCAAGGGTGAGGTCCCTGCAAGGAGGCCCTATGTGGCCATTATATGGAGCTGTGAAGATGAACCATGGGTTGTAGTGGACATCAGGATGTTGGAGATGCCAGGACTATGGGGCAGCCCCAAAGCCGAAGGGGTGGAGTTACCAAATGCTTTGGAACCCAGAGGATTTCATCACAAGTCCCAGGTAAAGGATATAGAGCTGCAAGGCTTGATGCTTGCCCTGTGTTTTTGATCTTGAATTGGTGCAATCTTTGTTCACTATATACACATTTCTCCATTTTGAAATGAGAATGTTTACTCTGAGCTATTGTGTAATAAAAGTATGTAAGTTATATTTTGATTTTTCATCTCTCACAGTTAAGAGATTGTCTTGTATCTCAGATGAGATTTTGGACTTTTGAAATGTTAGGACTGGTTAAAGACTAGAGATTTTAAAAGTAGGATTGAATGCATTTTGCATCATGAGCTGGCCATGAGTCTATGGGGTCCAAGGACAGAATGTGGTAACTGGAATGCTAAATGTACCCCATAGCCTCATGTGTGTGTGATTAAGCCTTATACTTGATTCCCTGACTGGTGTAGTCTTAGGGGAGTGGAGACTTTCTGGTACAAGTGGTGGACCTTGGGTTTTATAAGTCTAGCCCTATTGGGTTTTCAAACCTAGTTCACTCAGACTACTTCCTTCCTGATGATGTGGAGATGTGACTCAGGCTTCCTGCTTAGATTGGTCACGAAACTTCTCCTTGACTATAAGTCAAAATAAACCCTTTCCTCCCAGTGAGCTGCTTCTGGTCAGATCTTTTGTCCAGTGAGAAAATAACTGCTACAATAGCCCAGAATCAAATGTCCCTAGTTACTGTAGTGTATTAGTTACTTTGTCATTGTGAACAAAATCCCTGACTAGAAGCAACTTGAGGAAGGAAATGAATGTATTTTTAATTATTTATTTTTGTTTATATGTATGTATGTGTATATATGTATGTGAAGATATATGTATGTATGGGATCCTCTATGTCAGTGTTGGTCCTATCCTTCCACCTTGTTTGAGATAGGATTTTTCCTCTTTTTCGCTCCTGGGAAGGCCAGGCTAGGTGATCCTGAAAGCGTCAGTATTTTCCTGAGTCCTCTTCCTGTTACTGTAAGCACTGTGATTACAGGTGTGTATGCTACTTTTATACCTGGCTTTTTTCATAGGTGCTAAATATCTGATCTTTGGTGGGCATACTTGCAAAACAAGCATTTTGAAGCATTGAGCCATCTCTCCAGTCCTTGAAAGAGGTTTATTTTGTCTTCCAGTTTTATGGTGAAGCATTCCACTATGGCAGGAAAGGCATGGTGGCAAGAGCAAAAGGTTGAACTGGTCATATTGGCAAGCAGGAAGAGAGAACAAACAAGAAGTGGGGTTAGGCCTGCCATCAGTGAGCCACTTCCTCTATCAAAGTCTACCTCATAAAGATTCTATAACCTTCCCAGAGAGTGCCACCAGTTCAGGACCAAGTGTTCAAACACATAAGTGTGTAGGGGACGTTCTACATTCAGACCACAACATTCCTTCACTGGCCCCCATAGCTTTGTGACCGTCTCATGATGCAAAATGCATTCAGTCCAACTTAAAAAAAATCCCCATAGTCTATTTATTTATTTATTTATTGTTATTTTTTGAGATAGGGTCTCGCTCTAGTCCAGGCTGACCTGGAGTTCACTATGTAGTCTCAGGATGGCCTCAAACTCACAGTGCTCCTCCTACCTCTGTCTCCCTAGTGGTTGGATTAAAATCATGTGCCACCACACCCAACCCCCATAGTCTTTAACAATCCATACACTGTTCAGAAGTGTAAAGCCCAAATCTCTTCTGAAGCACACACTTAACTGGGACCCCCCCCTAAAAAGTCAAAACACAAATTATACACTGCTAACATACAATGACATAGAGTAAAAACACTCCCATTCCAAAAGGGAGAAAGGTTTGTATCACAAGGAAAAATTGGACCAAAATAAAGCCAAACCCCAGTAGGACAACATTGAATCCTTTTGCTCCATGGCCAGTATCTGGGACTCAAGATGGAATTATCTGGACTTCATATGGCTTGAGTAGTCCTGCCTCTCCAGCTCTGTTGCCTTATACTACACATAGTCTCTCATGGGTTGGCTTTATTCTGAGCCAGTAGCTTTCTATAGCAGATGTTCCATTGTCCTGGCATCTTCAACATCCTGAGGTCTCCACTGCAACTTTGGTTTCATTTTAACAGCTTCATGTAGTAGCCTCAGCAGCTCTCTGAAGTTGTGGTAAAATACTCCATAGTGTCCACAATCTTGAATTTTTTTAAGATTCTTAATTTTTAATTTATTACTTATTTGCAAGCAGAGAACAGTAGAAAGAGAATGGGTACACCTGGGCCTCTTGCCACTGCAAAGAAACTTCAAATGCATGCACTACTTTGTTCACCTGGCTTTAGGTGTATACTGGAAAATCTAACTAATGTCATGGTTAGGCTTTGCAAGAAAGTGTCTTTAACTGCTGAGCTATATCTCCAGCCCTAGTCTTTCATTTTCCATACCTATAAAACCAGTACCATACAGGCAGTGATATCAAGTTCTGCTGCCAGCTCAGGATGAAACCTGGCCCTCTTGAATGACAGTTGGTAGCAGGCTCTGTATGCCTTCTAGGCTGATCTTGACAGTTGCTTTCCAGGAGAAGTAAAAGTCTTTAGCATTTGTCCTTTAGGACTTCTCCTTTTTAAAAAAAATGGCATGCTAATAAACTATAACCTTCACTTGGTGGGGTCTTTCTTGTCTTCAGAGCATCTTTTTATTATCATATTTATTGTTAATAACTAGATACATTGTATGAGCAAGTCTTGTGATTGTACCCCATTTCCCTCCTCCCTGTCTCCAACCCACTGGAGGCCCTCTTTGGTGGGCATACTGGATCAGTCCATGAGGCTAGGGGGTTATGAATTATACAAGAGGTAGCCAGTTTTTTTCTTTGTGTGTTGTTGCTGAGGGGTCAATGTCTCTGGATATTCTCCCCCACCATGGCTCTTACAATCTTTCTCCCCTCTTCCACTCAGTTCCCTGAGTCATGGTGGGTGAGTTTTAAGTCTGCTTTATTGTTGAGGCTTTAAGAGTCTCTGGATTTCTGCTTTGGATTATGTTGGGTATCTTCAATGTCTGTCTCCATTATCCTTACACAGGTTATCTGACTTGCTGTGGAGGTAGATCTCTTGTTCTTCTCACCACTTCTTCAAAGGTTTTATCTGGGCTCTATGTCATAATTTAGGGATCGATCATTTCCTGCCTGGGTGTTAGGCATCTAAAATGATGCCCCGCTGGTGGAACTGGGTTGTCCACAATTCTCTCTGCCTTCTAAAACAGACAAACAGAATCTCCAATGGTGAGTGAAATCAATATAAGTTAAATGAGACAAGCATTGTTAATTCGGTGAAATTCTAATGGGTATAGCCTCTCTCTAGATCTCTGGTTAGTGCTGATTTCCCCTTGGAGTCTATGTTCTTGGTCCCCAAAAGAGTTTACCTTGAATCCTAGTTCCAGTTAAGGGTTCCTTGCCATTGATTATCCACCTAGGTTTAGCACCACTATTGCACAGATGAGCACTTCTTGGCTTGGTGGTCTCTACCATATATAGTAGTGTCCTCAGCATTCTTGTAAGGTCTGTCAGTGTTATCAATGACCTCTTCTCTCTGAATATCATTGGCCAATTTCCCCTGGTACCTTGTGTAACGCCTTCCAGCACTACACATTCTACCATCTAGGGACTGGTTATCATTCTGGATCAAGCAGGGTCTCTCGGTGTTGTGTGATGACAGTCTTTGTTATCATCAGCAATAGGGTCTTACCTTTTGCCTGGGGCAGGTATTCAAGAGCTTTGACATAAGCCTGTCTTGTTTGGGGGACCACGTGGGTCTCTTCGATCATCAGCTCAGTGTGGAAAGTAACCAATGACTGGGACAGGGAGTTAAATGCCAGAGCAATTTGTCTTGGGGTTAGGCTTCCTCATACCTTATTAAAGGCCCATCTTACCAGACAATGCTCATGGTAAGAGCTTGTTATATGAAAACAGGATTTCTATCATCCCAGTAAAGAGCAGAAGGCTTCTCTCCAGTGATGCTAATCTCCTTACAATGAATAGTCTCCTTATTCTGGACTTTATACTTGTTCACATCTCTTTTCTTGCCAAACTTCATTTCCAATGTCTTTTTGCTATGCTTGATGCTCTTTCACTGTAGATCTGATTATGATCAGTTAATAGAAGACATGATTCCAAATCCAGTCAAATTGACAATTACCACTGCCAATCCCCTTCACATGGCAGTACATAGTAATTAGGAATCAATGTTTTCATTTAAATTTTTTATCAATTTTGTTTCTAAGAGAACAACAAAACCAGATATGTATTAAAATTATAAGGAAAATGATTGATTACAAACTTTATCTTCATTTTTGAATTATAAACTTTTAAAGAAGAAAACTGGGAGGCTGAGGATATGGCTGTACAGGTAAGAGCACTTGCTGTACAAGCACGGTGACCTAAGTTCATTGCCCAGCTCCATGTAAAAAACTGGGCATGGCCCTTGTTGCAGTCAGCATTCTAGTTGCTGCACAGAAAGAACCCAAACAAAAGCGGCTTGTAGAGGAATGGGTTTATTTGGCTTACAGACTCAAGGGGAGACTCCATCCTGGCATGGAAGATGATAGTATGAACATAGGGGTGGACATCACCTCCGCCACAGCACTGCAAACAATGGCAGGAAGTGTGCCAAACACTGGCAAGGGGAAGCTGGGTTATAACCCCATAAGTCTGCCCCTGACAACACAGATCTAGTGAGGTTCTAATTCCTGAACTGCCATCAGCTGAGGATCGATCACTGAGAACACATTCATTTGTTTGTGGGGGACACCTGGATCAAACCATGACAGCCCTCCATTCCTGTAATCCCAGTGTTGAAGGGCAGGAGAATCTCTGGGGCTGAACACGACAGTTCCGGGTTCAGTATGAGACTTCATCTCAAGAAAAAATGCAATAGAGGAGGCCTAATGTTCTACTCCAGCCTTTGCATGCATGCACAGGGGGCATGTGTATCCACTATAAATACACACCACACTGTATCACACACACACACACACACACACACACACACACACACACACACACACACATCAAAAATTTAACTGTGGAAATGCAAAATTTTTCTGACTTAGGCTAAATCACAAAGTGCCCATTGAATAGCATGTTATTTTCTATGAGATCATAGTGCTCACTGCCTAGAGAGCTCTAATTTGTAATATGGTAGGTGAGTGAGTCTGGTACTTTTTTTAGTGACGTATTTGGCTATCCTGTTTTATTATACTATGTGATATGGAACTAAACAGGAAAATACTCTTAGCAGCAGAGCTATTTTCCCGAACCAGAAGAGTGTTTTGTCTGCTTATTTTCTTACTGTTTGAAAGATTTAAAAAGGCATGTAGGGGCTAAAGAGATGGCTTAGAAATTAAGGCCCTTGCCTGTAAAGCAGAAGTACCTGAGTTCAGTTCCCCAGTATATAAAGCCAGATGCACAAGATGGTGCATGTGGCTGCCGTTCTTTTGCAGTAGGCCCTGGTAGGCCCATTTTCTCTCTTTATTGGTCTCTTTTTCTCTCTCACTCTCTGAAATAAGTAAATAAAATATTTTTTAAAAAATAAAATACACATAAATTTATCACATTTTTTTGCTTATGTGCTTAAGGTGTGGTATGGTGCGTGTAGTGTGGTGCCCCATATGTTCACCTGCCAGTGAAGGGGGATCAGAACGCTGGGCATCACACTTTCATCACTCTTCTGCCTGGTCTTCTTTTGAGTAGAGTCTATTGATTCTGGAGCTTGTGGGGTTCCAACAATTCTTAAATCTCCGCTCCCCTGTGGGACTGGGATTACAGGTACACATAGCCATATCTATCTGTTTACAGGGGATATGGAACTTCAAATTCTGGCAGTCTCAAACTCTCTCAGGACCCCTCAGGCCCTCATGCTTACACAGGAAATGCACTTAACCATCTCTTCAGGTCTTATCTCATTTTTTGATGTTGACATAACTGGTAGGCATAGATAGTAGAATATCTAAGAATATCATTAGATGTATTAAGTTAATTTAGATGTATTTAACCAGGTAAGGAACCACATTATTTTTATTACAGACCCATGGCTATCCATAGTTAGCCATGGTTATCTTTCACAGATTTGTAAGCTTCTTTTTTTTTTTTTTGAGGTAGGGTCTCGCTCTAGTCCAGGCTGACCTGGAATTCACTATGTAGTCTCAGGGTGGCCTTGAACTCATGGCAATCCTCCTACCTCTGCCTTCCGAGTGCTGGGATTAAAGGCGTGCGCCACCACGCCCGGCCCTGTAAGCTTCTTATCTCTTATTCTTCATGAATCACACACTCAAACTAGTTTTTGGAGATATAGTCTTTACATGTAGTCCAGGATGGTCTTGAACTTGCATTCCCCTGCTTCTACCTCTGATGTCCTGGAATTATAGGTGTGTGCCAGCATGAACAGCCCCAAGCTTTAAAAAAAATCCTTATCAGATCTCTAAGTTCTATTCTAGCAAGCGATTTTAACTGCTGAGCCATCTCTCCAGCCTTTCTAGTCCATTCTGTTTGTTTAACAACTATTTGAATGCTAGGATGTCCTGGGAAAGTGTGTCTTCACATATGAATATGTAAGGATAGTTACATAAGGATATGTAACTATCATGTTTGGGATATGTAACATGCTAGGATGTCTTGGGATAGTATGTCCTCATGAAGACTATATAGGTTTGGTAGTTTGAATGTATGTCCCCAATAGACTCAGTAGTTTTATTAAAGCTTGCCTCCAACTTCCTCGCTAGAGGAGGTGTATCTGGGGGAGAATCTGATTTCTAGCCCAAAAGTATGCAGAGAGGTTTTTGAGTTCTGCCTGGGACCCTGCTAGTTGATGCTTTTGGTGTGTGCTGGCTGGTGGTTTCTCTGTGCTTGGATCTGGGAAAGGGGGCCACACTCTCTTCTGCCATTATAGAACTTTCCCTGGATCTGTAAGTCTGAAATAAATCCCATTCCTCCCATAAACTCTATTGTTTGGAAGTTCATCCCAGCAATGTGAGCAGACTACAGCAATAGGTTAGTGAAGGACTTGAACATGAGGGAAATAGTGGTACCAATTAGGAAGAGCATGGTGGCAATGCAAATGAATGAAAGGCTTTAAGCTCAAATTGAAGGGCTCAAGGCACAAAGAAAATGTTAAGCAAAGGTTGACTTATCTTTAGCCAAGCATAAACTGGAACTGACCATTCTAGGACAAGGGGATATTTTTGCAAAAGTCATGTCCCCAGAAGCCGATTGGCAATTTGAGTAACAGAAGAAAAGCCTCTGGGGCTGTGATGAGTTGTGTGTATTCACATGTGTGCACACATGGGAGCAGGGGAGAGTCTCTTTGAAGGAGGGGATATGGTACACTGGTGCTGGCTCCTGTGGCACTCTGTTCATATCCTCAAGTGAGCTTCTGAAATGTATGTTGATCCACCAAGCAGTGCATATGGCATTGTTCCCCAGAACACATTGTTAAGTGGCTGTGATGTGCAGATAGGGTGACCACCTAGCTTATCATCCAAACTAGGATACTCTTAGAATGAAAGCACAGTGATATTTGTGTTGGTACAGTGCATGGAAAGTGGTTCATAGCAACAATTCTCAGCCACTCCAGTGAGCCCTAAAACTGCCTAGAAACCATACTCTGTGATGACAGAGTCAGTCACATGTTCCTGCCTTCTCATCTTATCCCCTTGTCACCCATGAAAACCACCAAGAAAGGACCACCGGGAGCACATGCACCAAGTCTAGCTCAAAGAAGCACAGCCCCATGACCTGCCTAGCTGCAGCCTAGAGTAATTACTCAGACTGCCAGCTCTTGGTGTCAACCAGTCTTAGTAATATGATTTCAGAATCACAGTCTTAAATATATATATATATATATATATATATATATATATATATATATATATATATATATATATATATATGAAGGCCACAACCATTTAGCACAAGGACTTTTCCCACTAGAAACTTTCCTACACCACTTCTCATGGATGGCATGACTTAGTTACATATTTCTGGATGGTGGCCAAACAGAATAGGTGTGACCCAATTTAAATTTCTTTATAGAATCAACTATTTGGCTGTAACAATATAAAAAAGATTAATGAAGTTTTATTTCCCACTTTCTGTGCCTAATTCACTTTCTACCACAGGGTCTTCAGGGAGCTACTAATACCTTTGGTTTACAGAGAAATGGATCACTTTTGGCTAAGATCAAGTGTATAGAGAAATTGCTCATTCTGTATTATAGCCATATTTAATGTCTTCACCTGCAAGCCCAGCTGAGAATTTGGGATTTCGTTGTCTTACTGAGCCTTTCTTGGACTCTCCACCCCAGATCATTAATGAAGTGATTTTCCCCCTCCCCCGAAAATAATAGTGTTTATATTCAATCAAATACTGATGGTACTTTGAAGTATTTCACTATTTCTTTTCAAACTGCATTAAAGCTCTCAATTTTGTTTTACAAGGCAGGAAATGTGAAGAATTCACCATCTGGAAATAAATAGAAAACTCCATGCTCTGCCCATTTTAAACAGGTAAAGAATGTGAAAGCAGATAATTTTTAGCATTGTTAGTGCCAGTTGAAATGACTTGTCTTTAATTAATTTAGTTAATTATAGTAGTTTCACCTTGATGTGGAAACCTAAGAGTCATCTTTTATTCCATCTTGTTTTTCTGGGCTTAAGTGCCAAGGCTTACTTAATTGTTCTTGTTCCTGAGAAGTACCTGGGTTTTTAAGATAAGAAAGATTGTGAGAGCTGTGGTGGGGGAGACTGTCCGGAGACATGGCACCCATCAGTAACAACACACTTGGGCCAGGAAGACCGGGATGAGTACTAGGATATATAGGATCCCTTGCCACAAGGACTAATACAGACAGCCCACGGAGGAGGATACCCAACTGATCAGGGATGGGGAGGGGGGGAATTCGGGAATTCGGGATAACAACGCATTGTTTGCCCACTAAATAATGTAACTCATTATGGACAATAAATATATATTTTTAAAAAAAGATAAGATAGAACCAGGCAGAGGCCAGATTTCTTTTAACCTTATGTTCACTTTACTATTTGTTTGATACTTCATTATTGAGCACCTTGTAAGTACAAAAACACAAGTTATATTAAAATTTTGTGTGTATATTAGAATTGTATTATAGCTATGATCCCAGCACTTGTGAGGCAGAGGTAGGAGGATCACTCTGAGTTCTAAACCAGCCTGAGACTACATAGTAAATTTCAGGTCAGCCTTGGCTACAGTGAAGACCCTACCTTAAAAGAAAAAAAAAAGAGATGATATGGAATTTTTTATTGTCCATAATTAGTTACATAGTTTAGTGGGCCAACAATGAGTTGTTATCCCCAGTTCCTCATTGTCCCCTCTACCCATCCCCAGTCAGCTGGATATCCTCCTCCATGGGCCGTCTGGATCAGTCTTGGTGATAGGGGACCATGAATAGCCTAGTATTCAGCCGGGTTCTCCTGACCCAAGTGTGTTGTTACTGAGGGGTGCCATGCCTCTGATAATCTCCCCCAATTTTAAAAAAATGATCAGATATTCAGCAGCTATAGGAAAAATTTTAATTATAATATATATCCATAGAGATATATTGTTTCAATAATATTTAATTCTTTGGGAGCATTGCACAATTTTTGTGGTACTTTGGATTAAACCCAGAGCTTCAAATGTGCTAGGTGTGTCTCTACCACTGAGCTACATCCTCCAGCCTTTTTTTTTTGGACAGGGTATTACTATGTTGACCAGGCTAGCCTTGAACTTGTTCCAACCTCATTCTCCCAAGTAGCAAGGATTACAGGCCTGTACCATTAGGCTCAGCCAGAATTATTATTAAATAGAGAAAATAGGTAATATGATAGATGCCTTGTTATACCAAGTAATAGGGCAGAAAATGAGGTTTAATTCCTCATTATTCATTTAAAGTCAGATGCACCAAGCAGCACATTTTTCTGGAGTTTGTATGCTGTGTCAGGAGGCACTGGTACCTTTCCCATTCTCTGCCTTTCTGTCTCAAATAAATAAATAAAAATATTTATGAAAAAAGTTTAAGTGAAAATTTCTTTAAAAGATATTATATTTATTGCATGTCACAGCTACTATTTAAAATTCATGAAAATTCTACGTTTAAAATTTTAATTTCTCAAGCAACTTTCATCTATTTAGAGAGCCATAGTCATTTAACTTAGAAGTTAAAAATAAAGACTATCTGACTAAACCTCCAGCCTCAAGCAGAATCCCCTAAAGCTCTGTAAAGCACCCCCTTTTAACACCGCCACTGATAGGAAACACCCCACATTGCAGCTGCCTTCACAGTTCTTATTTTTAGGAAGCTGTTTCTTACAGCAAAAGATGTATCCTTGTGACACCTGCAAAGTTGTCTTGATCCTGCTTGAGGGAGTCACAGAGAGCAAAACCAGTTCCTCTTTCATATTTATAGTAACCCAATATCAGTAGCTCTCAGTGATTATACAATTTTACAGCTTACCCAGGGATCTTGTTCCAGAGCAGCAGCCCCTAGGCATCTCTGGGTAGTGGATCCAGATGTGCACAGGATGTGCCAATAGAAGGAAGACTAAAGGGGAAAGTGCCAGACAGCCACACATCTTCTAGAGACTTGACACTGAATATTGTTGTATTTCTCTGCAATGACAAGACATAA
Source organism: Zapus hudsonius (assembly GCA_004024765.1). Classification (NCBI taxonomy): domain Eukaryota; kingdom Metazoa; phylum Chordata; class Mammalia; order Rodentia; family Dipodidae; genus Zapus; species Zapus hudsonius. Next base: position 32,114 of record PVHP010009946.1, on the reverse strand, counting down.
AACAGAAAAAGTAGGCAAGTATTCATTTCAATTTTCAGAGGTATTATGGATCAGAGTTTAATTTACTGAATAAGCAATCTCGATTTCCTGATTTGTTTAGATCTTTATTAGAGGTATTTTATTGTTGTTGTTTTTAAGGTAGGATCTCATTCTAGCCCAGGCTGACCTGGAATTCACTCTGTAGTCTCAGGCTGGCCTTGAACTCATGATGATCCTCCTACCTCTGCCTCCCAAATACTGGGATTAAAGGCATGCACCACCATTCCCAGCTGGAGGTATAATTTTTAAATATAAAAGCAATGTGTGTTAGTTGTAAAAAAAAAGATTTTAAATAATTTTCTGGTGTTACCTGGGATAAAACCTTGGATTTTAATACATTATAGAGGAGCACCCCATTGAATGAATACACCTAGCCCAAGATAAATATTTGTAAAGCTTGTCTTATATGTATTCTTTTCCCATAGGTAATTTCTGGTAATAGTTTGGTCCATCACTTTAGGTTTTTTAGTATATGTTTGTATGTATGTGATATATATATATATATATATATATATATATATATATATATATATATATACACACACACACACGCTTTTGTTTTTTGACAGTATGGGATCATATTTTTGATATTGTTCTGCAAGTACACTGAAAACTCCCTGATGGCACATAAGCATAATTTTATATCATACTTAAAGAACGTTAACAGTAATTTATTATACCATCTAATGTTTCATCAATGTATAGATTTTCCTGAAATAAAATTTGTTACTTTTTGAGACAAGGTCTAATTATGTCGCCTAGACTAGCCTTGAACTTAAAGTTGTTCTGCCTCAGCCACCTGAGTGCTGGGATTACAGGCATGTGCCACCATTCCATCATTTCATTAATAAATTTTGTTTTTATTTTTAAAATGTTTTTATTTATTTATTTGTAAACAGAGAGAAGTGTAGAGAAGAGAGACAAGAGAATGAGTGTGAATGGGCATGCCAGGGCCTGTAGCCACTGCAAAGGAACTCCGGATGCATGCACCACATTGTTAATCTTGCTTTATGTGGATACTGGGGAATTGAACCCGGGTTGTTAGCCTTTACAGGCATACACCTTAATCACTGAGCCATCTCTCCAGCCCCTGATTTTTTTAAAATTAGTATTTATTTACTTGTGAGAGAGACAGAAAAAATGGAATGCCAACACTTCTTACCCCTGCAAAAAAAATCCAGGCACATATGCCACTTTGTGTGCCTGGCTTTACATGAATACTGGGAAATCAAACCCCAGGCCAGCAGGTTTTATAAGCAAGCACCTTTAACTACTAAGCCATCTTCCCAGCCACATTAATAAATTTTTATAGATGGTTTATTTTACCCAGGATTCAAATAGGGTCTTCCCCTTGTGTTTGACTTGTAGGTCTCTTAGTTGCGCTTTATTTTTAAACGTTATTTATTTATTGTTTGTTTCTTTGCAAGCAGAGACAGAAGAGAGACAGAGAAAGAGAGAATGGGCATGCCGGGGCCTCTGGCTACTGAACTCCAGATGCATGAGCCACTTTGTGCATCTGGTTTTATGTGGGTACTGAGGAATCAAAACCAGGTCATTAGGTTTGCAGGCAAACACTTCAACCGCGGAGCCATCTCTCCAGCTCTTAGTTGTTTTCGTTTGTTTGTTTGTTTTGTAGCTGTTGTTGTTTTCCCCAGACTGACTTGGAATTCACTATTTAGTCTCAGGGTAAACTCGAACTCACAGCGATCCCCTTACCTCTGCCCCCAAGTGCTGGGATTAAAGGCATGCACCACCACACTGCGCCCCTTAGTTGATTTTAAACTGTGATGGTTTCCTGTCTATCATTTGTCCCTTGCCATTTATTTGTTGAAAACTTGGTTTTTTGTTTGCTTGTTTTGTCCTTTAAATTTTACCATTTTGTGATTGTGACTAATTATATCCATTTAGTGTCTCTCCATTTGTCTCTTAGTTCTCATAAACTGATATTTGGATCAGATTTCAGTCCTACTCTTTGATCAGAATACTTCATAGATAGTGCTATGTTTAGCTGTCTTAGGTAAATGAATAAAGTTGTCCTTTTTTGCTTACTATGTATGTGTCCCTCCTTGTTGATAGCTCATTCCTTTACTTGGTGATTTCCTGCTCTGGATGGTGCCATGGTATACTTAATCCTTATTAGTATAAATTATTCCTGGTATATAAGAAGGGTGTTAGTTTAAATAGTAGAGAAGCCAAAAATGTAAACAGATTAATAAACCAAGACAGAAAGCTAGGTGTGGTGGTATATGCGTGTAATCTCAGTATTTGAGAGGTGAAGACAGAAGGATCAAAAGTTCAGGGTCATCCTTGACTACATTATGAGTTCAAGACCAGCCTAGGATACATGAAAACCTGTCTCAAAAAATAAAATAAAATAAAAAACTGACACAGAAAAGTTAGACCAGTTGCTTTCATGTTTAATTAAAACTTTTTTTTTGTTTTACATTAAAAGATCAAGTGAGCTGGGTGTGGTGGCACACACCTTTAATCCTAGCACTCAGAAGGCAGAGGTAGGAGGATCACTATGAGTTCAAGGCCACTCTGAGATTACATAGTGAATTCCAGGTCAGACTGGGCTAGAGCAAGACCCTACCTTGGAACCCCCCCACAAAAAAAAAAATACTGAGCAGTCAGTCCCTGTCCTCTAAAATACTGGGCTGGGGATATAGCCTCAGTGATAGAGTGCTTGCTGACCACATGTGTGGCTTTGGATTCAACCCCCGAGCCTCACAAAAGAAAATATTTATAAGCCTCTAATTGCTAAGTATAGTCATTGAATATGAGGGATATAAAAAATGTGTAGAAGATTCAGTTCGACTTTGGTGTGTCTTTGAATTTATATGTGTTTCATTTTGGAAAAAATAATGGTGATCAGAGAAAGATATATAGCCACCTGAGGAAGATAGAATCACACCGTCATTTAGCAGATCCATGGAAACATAGTTGTTTGGTCCCCAGATGGCACGGGATGCATGGTATGTAATGTGCCCTTTAGGCGTGCACTTTGCATCATTCACACATCCATCCCTCTGCTTGTCTGCTCAGGTACTCAGCCAGTTGAGAACCTGAAGGTAGTATTAATGGGACACAACCTGAGTTTTCATTTAACCATCTGTGAAATGGGACTAATTACAGTTTTCACTGGCTCATGATCCTTATGGTCATGAAATAATAATATAAATATTTTGTATGGTTTATTGATTTTAATATAAACAACTCGCAAAGTGTTAAAGTCATTTGTTTCAAGCACAGTCTACTTATGTTTTTCTTTTTTTTTCTTTTAGTTATAGGTAAACATTGGAAACTCCAGACAGTAAATCAGTATTTCTACAGGCAAATGACTGAGAAGTCAGTATTGGATATTGTAAACTGGTTATCTTCTTCAGAAACAACTGTATTAGGTTTTTTTGCTATCCTGGGTGATGTCATAATATAAGCCAACTACTCTGAAATCCTTCACATGGAGATAATGTACACACCTTACAGCTCCTCATTCTTATATCACTATTTATGTACATAATTAAAATCCAAATTCAAACAAAGTTGGTCTGTTCCCTTTACTGTTATGAGTGACAGTTTAAGCATCGCTGGTGCCCATATGTATGGTGCACACATGGTATAAAAAGCTCATCTGTGTGTGTGTGTGTGTGTGTGTGTGTGTGTGTGTGTGTGTGTGTGTGTGTGTAACGGTTCACACACAGGGCGGCAGCAGCTGGCAGTCTGCAGAGTCTGAACCTCCCAAACTAGAAGAGAGGAGAGGAACTGAGATGATGCTTTGTAAACCAACACAAGGACCAGAACTCCTGACACAGTTTGCCTGCACTAATTAGAAGACAGAAAAAAAACTAACAATGACCTTTGCTGTGGCAATTACCTCCCAGTTAGTACAGATCTTCCAGTTCTTGAGTGCCTGTGAGAGACTCATAATGTCCTCAGTCTGTGGGTGAATGAGGATGTGGCTGTGCGCATTGGCTGTGTGTATGTATGGCTTGTTCTTCCTTTGTGGCTCCTCAATGCACAGGTCATGGAACTCTGTATTCCCAGGGCGAGTGGGACCAGTAGGAGCCTCTTTGGACTTGTCAGTCAGCCAGGAAGGTTGGCAAAGGCACAGCATGTGAACCAAATTTAGAATTGCCAAATCAGTCAGATTTGGAGACTGTAAGCCTTTGTATCATGGGTCTGATTCCAAATTGCTGACCTTCCAAAATTGATAGGAGCTGGAAAGCACAATACACAGATAGACATGCACATATTAATGTTAACTGCTTTTAATAGAGCCAGAGTGGCAGAAATGCCTCTGGCATTGTTACCAGTTAATGAAGTGAAACAAATTTGACAGTAAGAGAATTCCTCTAGTTACCCAGAAGTCTTTATTTTTATTTTTTTAAACTTTTTATTGACAGATTCCATAATTATAGACAATAAACCATGGTAATTCCCTCCCCACCCCAAAGAAGTCTTATTCATTTTCAAGCAGAGAGATACAGAGAGAGAGAGAGAGAGAGAGAGAGAGAGAGAGAGAGAGAGAGAGAGAGCACTAGGGCCACAACCTTGTGGGTCTGGTTTATGTGGGATCTGGGGAATTGAACCCAGGGCCCCAGGCACTGGAGGCAAGTGCCTTAACCGCTGAGCCATCTCTCCAGCCCAAGTCTTTTTTTAAAGTCTTGTTTTATGCTGAACTACCTTTGTGTTACTGGACCAACCATTCAAATCTATTTTAGTTGTGCCAAAATTATAAATACACTGTTGTTATTTTAGCCTTCACCATTTTTCATGGCTTCCTTTGTCACCTCTTTAAAGTGGAGATTCCATGAGTTTCTTCATTAGATTGCTTGATTTACACCTTCAGCATACTTTAGCAAGTATTAATCAATAGATATTTGACTGCCTCCTGGGTTAACTTCCCATTATTAAGCCTTTAGTCACTACTGAAAGTTGCTTTAAGAGTCTGAGGAGATGGCTCAGTTGCTAGAGTATTCAGATACCCAGCACCCACATAAATGCCAGGTGCCAGTGCCCCTAGAATCCCAGGGACTTGCTGGTTAGCTAGTCTAACCCAATTGGTGAGCTTCAGGTCCAGTGAGAAAACCCATCTCAATAAGGTGGAGAGCATTGTAGAAGACAGTCGACATCAACCTCTGCCTTCCACATGCACATACAGTACATGTGCACACACTCATGCAAACACTCTCAAAAACAATGTTTTTTAACACAATCTGGGAAGATGGCTCAGCAATTAAAGATACTTGCTGGTAAAGTCTGCCAGCCTGGATTCAGTCCCCCAGTACCCATCTAAAGCCAGATGCACAATGTGTCACATGTGTCTGGGGTTTGTTTATAGTGACCCTGGTGTGCCCATTGCCCCCTCCCTCTCCTCTCCTCTTCTTGAAAATTAGTAAAAATCTTCTCTTTTTTTTTGAGGTAGTATCTTATTCTAGCCCAGGCTTACCTGGAATTCACTCTAGTTCCAGGCTGGTCTCCAACTCACAGCGATTCTCCTACCTCTGCCTCCTGAATGCTGGGATTAAAGGTGTGTGCTAGCATGCCCAGCAATAAAAAACATTTTTATAATTTTTTTTAAAACTTCCTAACTCCTCCATAGGTTGGGTATCACAAAGCTACTTACACAAAATACATGATCTATGTTTAGGACAGCAGAGAAGCTACTCAGCCAGGATATATTTGTTGCTTTCTTGGTTTTTGGCCTCATCTTTTCATGGTTATTTACACTCAGTATGCCTTTTATATTTAACACTTTTTGCATTTCTTTATTGGACTCTGATCTTATAGGGATATAAAATGTGCATATTTGTGAGCTGGGGGTTGTAATTTGATGATACACACTTAATTCCCATCACCACAGAAATACACATTTTAATATCTTGTTACTTCTTTAGCTTGAGCATGTGTGTCTGTGCACACACATTTGTGCATGCTGCATGGGAGATGGAGTCTTCAGAGAAACAGTGAGAAAACCTAGGTCATGGCAGTATCCAAAAAAGAGAATAAAAAGGGAGAAAAGAAAAAGTTGTACTTTTTGAATTAGAACTCAGAAAACCAGGCAGATTTAACAGTGTAGATCTAGCAACATCTCATCCCCCATTTTGGAGACAGAGTCTCTCATTGGCCCGGAACTTGCCTAATTAGACTACACTAGCTGGCTAATGGGCACCAGTGATCTGCCCATCTCTGCTCCCCACCCCCAGCACTGGGACTACAGGAGCACAACGCACCACCATGCCTGACTTTTTGTATCCTTGGTTCTGGGGATCTAACTCAGTTTCTTATGCTTGTAAGTCAAGTACTTTAATAACAGCCATTCTTTTTGCTTGTGTGTGTGGAATGTGCATGCATATGTATGTGCCTGCCATGGGGTGTGTTCACCTGCAGAGGCCAGAGTAGAAAGTCAACTGTCCTTTGTTGTTCTTCCACCTGTTCTGGTTCGAGCTGGAATCTGTACTGCTTCCACCACTGGTCATTTTCTAGCGGGTCTCTGTTCCCCTGTGGGACTGGTGTTATGTGTGTGGCCAGCTGTTTAATGAGGGGTCTGGAGATTGGAACTCAGATAGTCTCAGGCCCTTGTGCTTGTGCAGGAACTCACAGTGATCCTACAATCTCTGCCTCCTGAGTGCTGGGATTAAAGGCATGCACCACCACATTTCCCTAGTTTTCACCTTGTTAGTTAAATGTGCTCACCTATTGTAGAAACCATTTGTGTGTGGGGGACCAGCAATGCTTTTTTTAAATTGAAACAGGGTCTCACTCTAGCTCAAGCTGACCTCAAACTCTCTCTGTAGCCCAGGCTAGCCTTGAATTTATGACGGTATTCCTACCCCAGCCTCATGAGTGCTGGGATTATAGAAGTGACCCCCACACTTGACTGGTAATCTATTATGGGACTAAACCCTCTTTCAAGGTTTAATTTTCATGAAAGGCAAATATTTGAAACAATAGTTTTGTTCATCACTAATTAAAAACAACTTGCTAAAGATTTTGGTTTTTCACCTTGTAAATCTTCTGTCTGCTATTTTATTTCCCTCTGTTCAGGTTCCAAGTCTGTTAGCCAGCACTAAGTACTAAAAGTACACATCAGCTCACACTTCAGAAGTGATCGAAGTTCAGGCTTATTTATGTTTATGAAAATGAAGGCCAAGGAATTTTCTGGAAGGGAAAAGAGTTTATTTCTACAAGCAAGCATTCTCACTTCACATTTTGTTCACTTAAAGGTAATGAATTTTACATTGAAAGGTCTTTATCTTGTCAGTCAACTACAAGACTTTGTGTTAGACTCTATAAGGCTAAAGAATAAGCAAGGGAGTGACCAAACTCCCTGCACACGCCAACTTGTGAAATAGCCTGAATCAAGATCCATGGAGCCTCTGTGAAAACAACTGGGAGAAATGTCCTGCGAAACTCCCCCTTCAATAGTAGTTTCATGGTTATCATGTAGAGAGCAGGTAGAAAAAGAGAAAAAGGCAGAATTCAAAGTCACAAAGCATAGTCCTTTAAATGCTTTGATCACATCATGCTGGCTTTAGGAATGAACCCATGTTTGTACATGCTCAGCAGGATGACCTTAAATGCTTCATTTATTGCCGGCCAAATAGCCATCTGGTTTCTCTTCTTTAATTCTTCTGACGGATGAGAAAATGACCTCTGGATAATGGTGATATCTGAGTACTTAAATTATTTTCTCTGGAATCTCAGGAAGACAATTGAAAAGGGATTTTATTTTTATTTTTGGAAAAGGACTTTAAAGATGGCAGTAGCACATGAATGGTGAGAAGTTGATCAGTGGGGATTGTGTCATAGATGGAATCAAGCAATTGTGCTGAGCAATTACACAGTAGGTATATCGAATAACAATTATGCAATGTATATATGCATATATATATATATGTGTGTATAAAATCTAAATTTGACCACCAATATATTTGAGTGGTAGAATACTTTCCCAGCATGCATAAGACCCTAGGTTCCATCCCCAGCACCACAATACGAAAAAGCTAGAAGAAAGCAGTTTAAATGTTTTCACCATAAAGAAGTGACAAATGTAGAGGCTGAAGAGATAATGCAGTGAGCAAAGTGCTTGCCTCATAAGCATGAAAACCTGAGTTCAATCCCTAGAACACACATGAATGCCAGGTGTGATGGCACATGCCTGTGATTCCAGAACTGGGGAGGCAGAGACAGGAGGATCCCAGGGGCTTGCTGGCCAGACAGTCTAGCATAATTGATGATCTCCAAGTCAATGAGAAATCCTATCTTGAAATGAATGGCATTCTGAGGTTGATACCTGAGGTTGCCCTCTGGCCTCCATGCACATATACCTGCACTTACACATGTACTCACAAACATACGAACACAAACATACCCATATGAATTGAGAAATGTTTAAGAAGATATGTTCTTATTTAAGCAATATACAAAGTAGGCATGTAATCAAATTATCACATAACAAATAGACCAACTGGTACAATGGTGCCATGTCTGTTATGTGGGAAGTCAACTGCTCTTTGATTAGACTTGAGCCAGCTTCCACGAGAGGGAGTTCCTGCCTGGTACTGAAAACCTAATCAAAAGCCTATGACTGGGAAAGTCATAAACCCTAGGGGGAAATTACTAAGGTTGTCTGGCTAAATAAATATATTGTGCCCACCAAACTGCTCTCTAAGTACTTATGTTTATGCCCATATATTACTGCTACTCTTACTTTTGATTAAAGACATGTCTCTTTTCAGATGGCAGTGACCACTGGGGTGACTCAAAATCCACCTAAGTGCTGAGAAGTAACAGTGCAGTATTTAGCACTGAGACATATTTATCACACCCTACAAGGTTCTGGGACAGTTGTGAAAGAGGTAGCAGAAAGAATGTAAAAACCAAAGAAAGAGGAGGAGTGCTTAAAATATTGTCTTCCTGACACAAAGTAGCTGTGGTATTCATGACTTCACAGTGGCTAATGCTACCTACAAAAGTCCAACATAACAGGAGGAAAAAAATTATGCCACCAAAATAGAAGAGAAGACTAGTTAGAAAGAAGATGGTATTCAGTGAAGTGGGGATTTGGCAGGGGAAACAGGAGGGTGGTGGGAGTGGGATTATTATTATTATATTTATGAAAGTTGTTAATAAAATGTTTTTAAAAATCATCACATGGTGTTGTGGTTGAATACTTGGCCCCCTGGCACTATTTGGGGAAGTTGTGGAACTTTTAGAATGCATGACTAATGGAAGTAGGTCACTAAGGGAAGGCCTAGAGGGGTTTTTAGTCTAGCAGTAAGGCCTTACATCTGGCGCAAGCTGGCTGCATCCTGATTTGTGAAAATGTGCCAAGCCTTTGCAACCTTCTGCCACCACAAATAGAACCTCAGCCACCATGTCTTTCCCTCGGTGATGGATTATATATCCCTTTAAACTATGAACTAAAATATAACTTTCCTCCCTTAAATCATTTCTGTCAGATACTTTGACATAGCAATGAAAAAGTAACTAATACACCTTTAATATATACAACTTATATGTTTTTACATATCAGTTAAAAATAAGCAGCCAGGAGGCACATACTTATAATCTCAACACTCAGGATGCTGAATTCAGAGGACAGAAAGTTCCAGGACAGGTTGTACTTCATAGGGAAACTTGTCTAAAAAAATTAAATTGGGGCTGGGGACTTAGCTCAGTCATAAAGTGTATACTTAATATGTGTAAGGCCTTGGGTTCAATCCCCAGCACTCCCAAAAATTCAAATGATAGCTATCATTTACTATCTACCAAGAAAGGATGGGAAGAGAAACAGTTGGATTTGTGAATTTTTTTTTTTTTGCAATAGACTTAATGGAACTGTTTGAGTCTTGAAACTGCCCATTTAAGATTAATACAAATAATTTTTAATTAGAAATAAATTCTACAAAATGAAAGGGCATTGTAGTAGTTTGAATGAGATGCCCCCATAGAATCAATGCTTGGTCCCCAGCAGTTGGTAATTTGGGAAGTGGAGCTTTGTTGGAAGAGATGTGTTCCTGGGGACAGGTTTTGGGTGTTATAGCCCACCTTGCTCCTTATCAGAGTACAGCTTCCTCTTGCTGCTTCCTGCAAGCTGGTGTGACAAAATGTGATATCCACCCTTTGCTTTATCATTCTTCCCTGCCATGATGAAACTTCCCTTCAAAACTGTAAGCCAAAAAAAAATGCTTTTGTCACATCAGCTGCTTCATATCAGATCTTTTTACCAGCAACACAAAAGTAACTACAACAGAAAATTTGTTCCAGGAGTGGGGTTGTTGATATTAGAGACATGACTGTGACTTTTGGAACTGAGTTGCAGGAGGAATGTGAAATGGTTTGAAACTTTGGATGAAGAGAATTTAAGCAAAAAAAAAACAAAACTCTTTTCTTCTATCGCTACTTTTTGTTAGGTGTTTTGTCCCGGTAATGTGGAAGTAACTACAACAGAAATTAATATCATATTAACTTTAAATTTTTGGTATTGTGTGGTCATTGGTACTCTTGCCTCTCATGAAAACAGGATGTATCTCTTCCCAGTTTTCTTTTTTGTTGTATTGTTCTGAGGATTAAAACTAGGGTTTTACACTAGACAAGTACTCTACCACTGAGCTATATTCCCAGCTCTTCTTTTATTTTAGTTTTAGAATATTGTGGTGTGTCTTTTGTGCCTTGCCATCTTTTTGGTCATTGTTCTGTTTCATTTTCTGAATCTTTTGTCAAAAAAATGCAACCTTTAATTACAACACTGTTTATGAGGTAGGTTGTGAATTGTTGGGCTATGTTTTTTTGGGGAACAGGGACTGGAAGATGTGTCATTTTGTAAAGAAAAACAGAGCACCATAATGTGTTAGCTTGGTCAAGTCTTTGCAGAATCAGAAATGACCACTGTGCTCCCAAGGCCTTTCTTGACTCATATTCAGCTCCTGCTTCTTGTGTATGAGGCTAGAGAGGAGGATGTGTTTCTTTTTCACACCTCCTTTCTGACTTATCAAGCCACTCTTCACTTTATAAGTGGGACCTTTGTGGTCCCACTGTGATGTAAAGATGATTAACATATTAAAAACTACTTTGTCAAATGATTGTGTTCCCCTTGTGATCCCTTTTAAGTCTTGTTACTCATTTATAGGCTGGATATGAGTTCTCGGAAAAGCTCACATCTTTCAGAAATCTTTTCTTAAGGGATGGCCCAATGTTTAACGGTGCTTGTTTTCAAAGCATGCTAGCCCGGGTTCAATTCACCAGCACCCAAACAAAGCCAGATGTAAAGTGGTGCATGTGTCTGTGGTCCCTAGGTGTCTACAACAATGGGGAAGCTCGGGGGCACCTAGTTTGATGTTCGTTTGCCATCTGGCCAATTGTTTGCAGTGGCAAGAGATCTAGTCTCAAAGAAAGTGGAACACAGGTCCTAATTCTTTGAAGTTATACTCTGACCACCACACGTACATACATACATACAAGTTTAAAAAGTTTTTCTTTCTCTTTCTTTCCCTTTCCTTTCCTTTCTTTGTCTCTCTGATCCTGTCCTGTCCTTCCTTTTGTTGATGCTGGTATGGATCCCAGAGCCTGGTGCTTACTAGGCAAGCTCACTACTACTGAGCCCACAAAATCTACATACATTTATTCTCCCATTGAATTCATCACCACTCATAGCTTTTTGAAGAACTGCCTTTTCACACATCAAAACCTTTTCTCTTTTACCTCTTAGATCTCTTACTAGGTGGTCTAATGTATGTTCTCCCTGATTAGTTTATACATGATCTCTTCTGGTAGGTTATAATCTTCCCAAGTTCAGGAGAGCTATCTTTCTTCTTAGTGTTCCCACAGTGCTGAAGTGATGTCCTAGTGCCTATGCTTCAGAAGCATGCTGAGTGAATTCTTGACATTGAGAATCGTGTTATGATCCTATTTCAACCAGAGCCTTTGGAGGGTATTTGTAGTTGTGTTATTTGTTCAATTGCCATGAAGGTCAGAGTATGGTATCTGTGCAGAAGACAGCACAGCAGGCTTGAGCATGCCATGTTTTTAGAAAGGACTGTCTCTCTTAGAAAAGTGGCTACCACATGTTTTCTCACATATGTGTCATCTAGATTTAAAATTGTGTCTGTGGGGGGGGCATGAAAGTAGACAGGAGATCATGAATAAGGAGGAAGTGATCTTAAAGGAGGGAGAGGAGGGTAAAGGAAGAATGGGGAGGGTAATAGAATACATGTGACCTGAAAGCAGAAGGAAGGACTATTTGAGGGGAAGAAGGGGACCATAGGGGGCATGGGGAAGGGCAGTAGGAGTGGAGGGCAAACACACATATGTGTGTGTGTGTCTGTGTGTAGTGGAATGCTATCATCAAACCTGTTACTTTGTATACTAACTTAAAATAATATGGTACACATGGTATAAAGTATGGCCAGCACCTGGTTTTCTTTTGACCATCTCTACTTTTGTCAGTTGTTAAATAGAGCATGTCATGTAACCTGGTAAAATCCTTGGGTGCCGAACACTGAATCTAGCAGGCTTCTCTGGTGGAAGCATTGTCTGCAGGTGGCTGTGTTTTTGTGGGTGGAGAAGGGACAGGTCATTCGGTCCCCCTTCCCATGACAGGAGGGAGAAATGATAGAAAGCTTGTTTATTTTTTCCTTCACTGGTCCTATTGTGTGCCCTTGGCTATACTAAAACTGAGCCATGAGTAGAGCTATACACTGAGTCCCATGAATAATTTAAGCACATCTTGGTGACTACCACTCCCCTTGCAAAAAAGAAACAACTTGTTAAGATGATATTTGCATAATTTATATGCTACCATCTTCCCTTTTACTTTACAGGAAAAATATAAAAAATAAAAGGACTATTATATTTACATTAAATATTTCCAGGTCACAAGATAATACAAAACACTTTTTATTCATCTTCCTTGAGCAAAGATAAAATCGTTTTTTGAAAGCCACAGAAAGCTCTAAGCTCCCTTGTTCAGACCAAATTACTTTTTTTTTTCTCATTCTCACAGTAGAGCCTTTCTTCTTTCCCCCACTCTATGGAGGCAAGCTGTTTGGACTGGTTTGTAAGTAAATAGGTCATAAACTGCACTCCATTCAAAGTGACATCTTCATGAAAGCATTTATTTGTCCTACAGCTAGACCACTGGCTCATTTCAAATATTGTTTTCAGCTGAGATCAGAATGCGAAAGCACACATTACACATTTTGTTTTAAACACAGCAGAGTAATTGTTTTCTTTCTTTCTATCTCCCTCTTTCCGTTTCTCTGTCACCTTTTTCTTTCTTTCTTTCTTTTATATTTTATTTATTCATTTTCAAGGAGAGAGAGAGAGAGAACCAGGGCCACCACCTTGTGGGTCTGGTTTATGTGGGTCCTGGGGAATTGAACCCAGGGCCTTAGGCACTGGAGGCAAGTGCCTTAACCGATGAGCCATCTATCCAGCCCCTTTCTTTTTTAACTTTTTATTGCCAACCTCCATACATATACACAATGTACCCTGATCATAATCCCTTCCCATCACTCTTCCCTATCTCCCCTCCACTGAGCTCTTTCTACTTTCCAACTAGTCCCTCTTCTATTCTAACATCATTTTCTTCCCTTAATATTATACAGGTCTTATGTAGGTAGCATCAGCCACTGTGAAGTCATGAATGCCATGGCCACTTTGTGTCTGAAAGACAGCATTGTAACCATTCCTCCCCTTAAGTTGGTCCTTACATTATTTCCACCACCTCTTCCGCATTGGCAGTGAGCCTTGAAGGGTGTGAGAGAGATGTCTCATTTTGTGCTGCATGCTACTGTCAGCTCTTCTAAGTACTATTTTGAGTATTGAGTCTCCCCAGTGGTCACTGCCATCAGAAAAGAGAAGCTTCTTTAACTGAAAGCAAGAGTAGCATAAACATAAATATCTAGAGGGCAGTTTGGCAGACATAATATATCCATTTAGGCAAACAACATAGTAGCCCCGCCTTTGGGCTTGTCTCCTTTCTAACTCATTCTTTCTCCTTCCTTTCTTCCTTCCTTTCTCTCTCTCTCTCCTTTCCTTCTTTCCCTCATTCCTTCCTACTTTCCTTCCTTTCTTTTTCTTTTTTGTACAATGGATTGAACCTAGAGCCTTATGCAAGTTAGCAAGCACAGCTACTGTATTTCTTGATGGTGCCAGAAATATTTCCCTGGCAAAACACTACCAAATAGATAAGACCTTCAGAAGTATGTGTAGAGTTATACACCCGAATAACAAAGCTAAAATCTATAAGACTCTCAGAAGACAACAATGGAGTAAATCTCAGTAAAGGAGCAAACCAGGACCTTGTATTAAGGTAGTAGTTTCTTAGCTACAATACCAGGATCACAGCGGGCAAAGTAGATAAATTGGACTACTGCAAATGTTATAAATAATAGCTGTGAAGAAAAAAACAACCCAGAGAATACGGAAAAATAAATATTTTCAAGTCATATATCTGATGAGAGACGTATATGCAGAATGCATAAAGAGTATTCTGAACTCGGTAATAAAAAAAGCAAATAACCCATTTAATACTTGGCAAACGATTGAGCAAACATTTTCCTTCAGAAGAGGATATACAAATGACCAATAAGCAACATGAAAAGATGCTCACCATCTAGTCATCAGGGATATACACATGAAAACCACAATGAGATATCACTTCATACCCTGAGGATGGCTAAAATAAAGAATAACGTCTGTTATGAGAATGTGGAGAAACTAGTCTGGCAGTTACTCAAAATGTTAAGTGAAGAGTTCTATGACATGACAATTCTACTCTTAAGTATATATTAAGAGAAATGAAAATGTTACCACCATAGTTGGCTACATGAGTGTTTGCTTGAACACTTGGGAACTATAGTCAAGTTGCACATGACAATGGAGAAGAGAGAATGGTGAATGGCTTCTAATAGGTTTCTTTTGAGGATGAGGTTTTACACCTCTGAATATAGGAAAAGCTATTGCATTATACACTTTAAGTGGGTATCATGGTTTGATCCAGGTGTCCCCCACAAACAAATGAATGTGTTCTGATAGATCGATCCTCAGCTGATGGCAGTTTGGGTTTTACAACCTCAATGAAGCTGTGTTGTTGGGGGCGGGTTTATGGGATTATAAACCAGCTTCACCTTGCCAGTATTTGGCACACCTTCCTGCGGCTATTTGCAGTGCTGTGGCAGAGGTGATGTCCACTCCCTCTGCTCATGCCATAAGCCAAATAAACCCATTCCTCCACAAGCCACTTTTGTTTGGGTTCTTTCTGCACAGCAACTAGAATGCTGACTACAGCAGTGGGTAAATTATATAATATGTGAATTATGTCAATGACTTTTTTAGGTAGGGTCTTGCTCTAGACTAGGCTGACCTTGAATTCACTATGTAGTCTCAGGCTGGCCTCAAACTCACAGTGATCCTCCTATATCTACCTCCCCAGTGCTGGGATTAAAGGCATGTGCCACCACACCCAGCAAAATATTTTTTTTGGAAAGCTGCATATTTGCAGATCCATGTTCATAGCAGCAGCATTCACAATTATCAAGAGCTGGGATCTGGGCTGGGGAGAGAGCTCAGCCAGTAAAGTGCTTGTCTAAGGTTGGTTCCCCAGCACCTATGTAAAACCTGGGTGTGGTGACATGTGACTGTAATGCTATTACCAGGGAGATTGAGACAAGAGGATCTTGGGGCTTGCTAGATAGCTTGTATAACCAAGTTGGTGAGCTCTGAGTTCATGAGAGACCTTGTCTCAAAAAAATAATATACAGGGCTGGAGAGATGGCTGAGTGGCTAAGGCGTTTGCCTGCAAAGCAGAAGGACCCGAGTTCAATTCCCCAGTACCCACCCATATTGCGCCAGACACACAAAGTGTCACACATATCTGGAATTTGTTTGCAGTGGCTGGAGGCCCTGGTGTGTCCATTCTCTCTCTGTCTGCCTCTTTATCTCTCACACTCTCTCAAATAAATAAAACTAATAATATGTTTTTAAAAATAAGATAGAGAACGATTGAAAAAGGCACCCTGGCCTCCACGTGGATACACCCTCATACACACATGTGCCCACATACATATAAATATAAGCATGCACTCATGCCACACAAACAAGCAAAAAGAGGTGGAACTGACACATATCCATCAGCACATGGATGAACATGTGCTACATGTAGTATGCACACACAGGGAAATATTCAGTCTTACAATAAAGAGGGGATATGATTAGATAAAACCCAGCCACAAGAGGATTTATTCTGCATGATTATACTTATTGAGGTATCTGAAGAACTCAAATTTACAAAAACCAAAAGAGGATGGTAATTACTAGGGCTAGGGTGAAGGACATAGAGGAATGGTTATTCAAACTTTCAGTTTTACAAAATAAAAAGGTTTTGGAAATCAGTTGCACAATGACATGAGTATACTGAACAGCACTAAACGGAACCCTTAAATGGTTAAAAAATGCATGCTAAGTATACACAGGCCCTGGGTTTGATGTCTAACTAAAGGAGTAGCTATAACAAGTTTATATTATGTATTTTTGCCATAATAAAAATGAAACCCAAGGTGGGAGAGATTATTCAGTGGTTAAGGCACTTGTCTACAAAGCCTAACAACCTGGGTTTGATTCCCCAGATCCCATGTAAAAGCCAGATGCACAAGGTGGCATGTGCATCTGGAGTTCCTGTGCAGCAGCTGGAGGCCCTGGTGTGCACATTCTGTCTGTCTGCCTCTCTTCAATCTCCCTCTGCTTACAAATAAAATAAATAAATAAATATTTTTTAAATGAAACTCAGGGCTGAAGAGGTTGCTCAGTGGTTAAGGCACTTGCCAGCAAAGCCTAACAACTGAGGTTCAATTCTCCAGTCCCCTTCATAAAGCCAGATGCACAAAGTGGTGCATTCATCTTGAGTTCATTTGCAGGGGCTGGAGTTCATTTGCAAATAAATATTTGTATTATAAAACTGAAATTCCAATGACTATATGTCTTATATTACCTGAATAGCACCCATTGATTGTCTGGACCCTGCCCTAAACTCTTTTTATCTGCCCAATGTTGTATGTAGTCTCTTTCTAAAATATTTTTATTTATTTATTTGCAAGGGAGAGAGAGAGAGAGAGAGAGAGAGAGAGAGAGAGAGAGAGAGAGAGAGAGAATGGATACACCAGAGCCTCTAGCTGCTGTAAACAAACTCCAAATGCATGTGCCACTATGTGCATCTGGCTTTATGTGGATACTGGGGAATAGAACCTGGGCCATTAGGCTTTGCAGGTAAGTGCCTTAACCACTGAGCCATCTCTCCAGCCCCTTGTTTGTTCTTATATGTTGAATTGGATCTTTAATCTTCCCAGTGGTTCTGAGTGTAATTCATATAGCTTTACTTTTCTTCTCTAAAGATGCTCAGATTCCAGCTGGGGTGGTGGTTTCCACCTATACTCCTACCACTCAGGAGGTTGAGGTAGTAGGGCTGTCATGAGTTTGAGGCCATTCTGGGCTATAGAATGAGTTCCAGGTCAGCCTGGGCTACAGTGAGACCCTGCCTCCAATGGCAAAAAAAAAAAAGACAAAATACTCAGATTCTCTTTTTGATGTTTAAAACCAAGACTTTTTTTTTTTACAATGCTAAAGAGCATGGGGTGAGGAGATGGCTCACCAGGTAATAGCACTTGCCATGCAAGCCAGAAGGCCTGAGAGGGCCTCCTTTGCCCTAAATTGAATTTCTCAGCCCTCACATAAAAAGTTGGGCAGAACCACACACACTTGTAATCCCAGTTTGGTGGGGAGTGCAGAGACCAGAGAATTGCTGAGGCTTAATGGTCAGCCAGTCTGACAGAAAAACATGGCAAGAGAAACATCAGCCCATTTAGATTCTGTCTCAAGGAAACATGTGGAAAAGCAATAGAGGAAGGACACCTGATGTTCTCCTCTGGCCTCAGCACACATGTGTGTACACCCCTGCACACATACCTCACCACCACCACCACACATACTGCACACACACAACCCCGCATGACATAAAACTACCTCCTTTGTTATAGTGCTGGGTACCATACCCAGGGCTTTGCATATGCTAGGCAATGCGAGTATTCT
The DNA here is from genome assembly GCA_004024765.1 of Zapus hudsonius. NCBI lineage: Eukaryota > Metazoa > Chordata > Mammalia > Rodentia > Dipodidae > Zapus > Zapus hudsonius. The sequence goes on along the minus strand of PVHP010009946.1, from coordinate 13,988 downwards.
ACCATTGAGCTACATTCCCAGCTCTCCTTTTAAAGTCTTAAAAAAATGTATTTGTGTGTGTGTGTGTGCACAGGCACGTGCGTACATGGGTATGTGTGTGTGTTTCATGATATGTGAACATGTGTCTTCCATACTGAGGCCAGAGGAGGGCACAGGGTTACACACCTTGCTAGGGTAGCCACACCTAGCCTTTTTAAATATGGGTGCTGAGGATCAAACTCAGGTCCTCATACTTGCACAGCACTGAGCTACTGCCCCACCCAGCTTTTCAAAAACAACTTTCTTGAGGCATGATCTCATTAAATTGCCCAGGCTAGCCTTTAATTCTTGACTCTCCAGCTTCTACCACCCAAGTGCCTGGGTTCCAGGCCTATACCACCGCAACCAGTATAAGAATTGCCATCTTAACCATGCCCACATTCTTATCGTTTGGCAGTGCTCACTGCATGCAGTGTTGAGCAGCAGATCGCTGCTTACACAACTGCTGGACAACTTTGCTTTCCCTGCTTATCTCAGCCCCTGTTTTTTTTTCTGACTCATTTTACTTAGCTTAACGTTGTCAGGCTTCATCCACATTATGTCATAGGACAGAATTTCCTTCCTTTTATAATATTACTGACACATTGCATGTGTTTATCCACTGACCCAGCAGTGGACATTTAGGTTGGCTCTTGTGGATAGTGTGGCTGTGAACATGATGCATCTTTGAAATGCTGCCTTCAACTCTTTTGGCTATATACTCAGAAGAGGGCTTTCTAGATAGCATAGGACTTCTATTTTTTATTGTTTGAGAAGCCATCCTGCTTTATTTTCATTTTTAACCCAGAGACATGGAAACACTAATGTTTTCAGATTGAGAAGCATATGTCAAAAATTATGCTTTTTACAATGAGAAAATAGGATAGAACAGAATTAATATCAAATCAAAATTACAAAATGAATTTATAGCTAAGTCACAGCAAGCACTTTTCATTTGAGATGACTTGAAGCTTTATCTTCACTTTCTTTTTTGTATGAGTATATGTATATGATGTATGCATGTGTGTATGCATGTTCATGTGTGTGTGTATGAGTGTGAGGAGGCCAGAGCTCAGGTGTTTTCCTCATCTGCTTTGCACTCATTTTGGGGGCCTGGGTGGTTTAATGCAGAGTCTCACTCTAGCACAGGCTGACCTCAAACTCACAGTGATCCTCCTACCATGGCCTCCAAAGTATTGGGAATAAAGGCACATGCCATCTTGCCCACTTTATCAATTTATGTCTTGAGACGGTGTCTTTCACTGAACCTAGAGCTCACCAATAATGCTAAACGAGCTAGTTAGTAAGTCCCAGGGATTTTTCATGCCTCTGCCTCCACAGCACTGGATTACCATAGTGCCTGTATTTTTACGTGAGCGCTAAGGATCTGAATTTGGGTTCTCATTATTATAAGACAAGCACTTTACCAACTAATCCATCTCCCAAGGCCGTGTGTGTGTGTGTGTGTGTGTGTGTGTGTGTGTGTGTGTGTGTGTGTGTGTGTGTTTGAAACAGGTATCCTGCAGCCCAGACTGGCCTGGAACTCACTATGTAGCCTGATCTGGTCTCAAACTCATGGCAATCCTTTTGCCTGAGCCTCCCAAGTGTTGGGATGACAGGCCAGCACACCCAGCAACAACAGAGCAGCAAGGAAAAATTATGTTATTTTCAGGAATGGATAGAACTAGAGGTCATCATATTAAGCAAACAAGCCAGAATAAAAGACAGATATATTTTCTGTCATATGTGGAACCTAAGAGAAAAAGAGAGAGAAAGAAATCTGGTGATGGTAGTACATGCCTTTAATCCCAGCACAGAGAGGCTGAGATAAGATTATCTCTGTGAGTTCAAGGCCAGCCTGGGGCTAGAGAGTGAGTTCTAGGTCAACCTGGTCTAGAATGAGACCCTCCCTCAAAGAAAAAGAAAATACAGAGAGAACATAAAACATGAAAGGAGAAGCACTATTTGGAATCCCTGGGGCTCATGGGCTAGCTAATCTAGCCAAATACGTGACCTCCATGTTCAGTGAGGGAGCATGTCTCAAAGAATAAGGTGGAAAATGATTGGAGAAGAAACCTATGTATATACATCTGCACACATATGTGCACATACATACATTCAAACACATACACATGAATGCACACAACACAAATACATCCACATGCAAAATATAAAAATAAAATATGGGCTGAAGAGATTGATTAATGGTTAGAGCCCTTATTTTTTTTTTTCGAGGTAGGGTCTCCCTATAGCCTAGGCTGACTTGGAATTCACTATGCAGTCTCAGGGTGGCCTCAAACTCACAGTGATCTTCCTACCTCAGCTTGGATTAAAGGTGTGTGCCACCACAACCAGCTTGGTTAAGAGTAGTTTCTATGAAAGCCAGGTGTGGTGACACAAACCTTTAATCCCAGCATTTGGGAGGTAGAGGTAGGAGGATTGCTGTGAGTTCGAGGCTACCCTGAGACTGCATAGTGAATTCCAGGTCAGCCTGGGCTACAGTGAGACCTTACCTCAAAAACAAACAAAAAAACCACCAAATTTTTTTAAATGAGTAGTTTCTTATGCAAACATGAGGAATTGAGGAGGCCTGAAACACCACTCAAGTTCTATCCCCAGGACCTACATAAACCTCTGAGTGTGACCACTTGTATCTATAACCCCAGTCTCATAGGGAGCAGACGTGAAAATCACCAGAGTTTGTAGGAAAACAAAACACAACAAACAAAAATACCTGGCAAGCTCTAGCATCAGTAAGAGACTCTGGTTCAATTAAGAACTGGTGGAAGGGCTGGAGAGATGGTTCAGTGGTTAAAGTCACTTGCTGGCAAAGTCTGACATCCTGGGTTTGATTGCCCAATACCCATGTAAAACCAGATACACAAAGTGTTACATATATCTGGAGTTCATTTGAAGTGGCAGAAGGACCTGCCATGGTAGTGCACACTCTATCGCACAAATAAATATGTAAATAAATAATTTAAAAAAGAACTGGTGGAAGATTGATGGAGCAGGACACCCAATGTTTCACTCCACCCATCATGCTGCACTTAAATGCAAATACACCACGCATACCACACACAAACATTACAGAGAGAGAGTGAGTGTGAGAGAGATAATGAAATAAAGTAGAAAACAAGCAAAAAAAAAAACCCGCACAAACAACAACAAGTCTCCTTCATGTCTTTGTACCCTAGTTTATTCATCCCTTATGGACATTTAGGCTGATTCTGTACCCTGGCTGTTGTGAGTGGTGAGTGCTGCAGTAACAGATGTGCAGGCATTACTAGGGTATGTGGACTTAGCTTCTATTAAGTATGTACTCAGGAGTAATGTAGCTGAGTCAGATGTTAGTCCTATTTTTTAAAAAACCTCCACATTGATTTCCATAGAGTTGCAGCAATTTGCTTTCCTACTAACCAATATATCAGGGGTCCTCCCCCATGCCCCACTCCTCATCAGCATGTTGAATATTATTTTATATATTTATTAGCCATTTATACTTCATCTTTAAATGACTTCATTTAATTTGCTTATTTACTGTATTGTTTTTATATTAAACATTTTATGTTCTTTTTTGTTTTTATTTTGTTTTTGTTGCATTTTTTTCAATGCAAGTTCTCACTCTAGCCCAGGGTGACATGGAACTCACTCTATAGCTCTAGACTGACCTCAAATTCACAGACATTCTACTACCTCAGTCCTCCAAATGCAAGATTCAAGGAATGTGCCACCATGTCCTGCTTGAGATCTTTATTTATGTGGACATAATACCCTGGTAGAAAATAGTTAGCAAGTATTTTGCCCATTTTTGTAGGCTGTCTCTTTACTCTCTTGTTCCCTTTAGAGTGTGTAAGTATTTATCTTTTGTGCATCCCCATTTGTCATTGATTGCCATTATTTCCTGAGCTATTGGTGTTTTTTCAGAAAGCCCTTGCTTATAATCATACTTTGAAGTGCATTTCCCCTAGTAATTTCAAAGTTTCAGGTCTTATATTGAGATCTTTGATACATTTTGAAATGTTTTTATTAGGGCCTCACTGGATAGCCTAGAGTAGCCTGTAACTCGCTGTATAACCCAGGCTGGACTTCAAATTTGCCACCATTCTCCTGCCTCAATCTCCTGAGTGCTAGGATTGCAACATAGCTAACTTGAGTTGATTTTTGTACAGGGTAAGAGATATGGGTCTAGTTTCATTCTTCTACATGTGGATCTCCACTTTTCCTAGCACCATTTGTTGAAGAGGCTATTCTTTCTCCAATGACTATTTTGGACAATTTTGTCATAATTGGGTGACTACGGCTGAATAGGTTTATTTATAGGTCCTCTTTTCAATGCCACTGGTCGATGTGTCCATTTGGGCTAGTATTATGCTCTTTTGTCACTATAGCAATTAAGTATTATGTTATCTCCAGTATTGGTCTTTCTGCTATTTGGTTTCTTTCATACTTTCAATGAATTTTAGGATTGCTTTTTTTCCAAGTTCTGTGAAGAATGCCATTAGAACTTTCTCTTTTTTGATGTGAATATGTAATATGTGGTATGTGTTTGTGTGCACATGCACACATGTGTGTATAAATATGTGTTCCCCGTGTGCAAATTTATGGAAGCCAGTAAAGGATGTTGGGGGTTTTCCTCTATCACTCTTCTGCCTTATATTCTTGAGATAGGGTCTCTCACTGAAGCTGGTGTTTACAAAGTTTTTTGGTTAAACTGGCTGACCATCCAGCTCCAGTGATTCTCCTATCTCTGCCTGTGTCTGCTTCAGCACTGGGGCTGCAGGCATGTGTGACCATAACTTTATATTTTGAATGTGGGTGCTAGGAATTTAACTCAGGTCTTCATGCTTTCACAGAAAGCACTCTTACTCACTTAGCCGTCTCCCCAGCCTCATCATTAGAATTTTGATGGAGATTGAGTTGAATCTATAGTTCACTTTTAACAATATAATTATATTTATAATATTAATTTTGCCAAACCATGAGCATGGAAAATCTTTTCATTTTCTAGTGCTTCATCAATTTCTCCAGTGCCAAAATATATTTTTAATTTTATTTGTGTATTTGCTTGATTTTTTATTTGTGTATGTGTTCATGTGGGCAAGCACATGTGTACCATGGCACTTATGGAGATCAGATGATACCTATCAGATTAGTCTTTACCTATCAACCTCATTTGAAGCAGGGTTTGTGTGGTAGTTTCAATATGATAGTGTAAATGTATAGCTCCACAAACTCAGGTATCTTATTAAAATTGAGTTTACAACTTCAGCCCCTGGCAGGCAGATTTCTGCTACAAGGTGGTGAGGAGTGTATCACTGGAGGTGGATCTGATTCTAGCCCAAAGGTGTGGAGAGAGCAGTTTGAGCTCTGTCTGTACTTGCTTGCTGCTTTTGGTGTTTGCTGGCTGGTAGGTGGGTTTCTCTCTGCTTGAGTCTATGAAAGGGAGTCAGCTTCTTCTGTCATTGATGGAACTTCCCCTGGATCTGTAAGCTTGAAATAAATCCTTTTCTCCCATAAACTGTGTCTGGTTAGGTGTTCATCCCAGCAACTTGGAACTGACGATAACAGTTTGTCTGTCTGGATTCTCCTTCTGCTGTTCCTTGCTGTGCTTGCCACAAGCTTCTAGGAAATTCTTCTTTCTCCTTTTCCCATCTTGGCAATCAGCCAGCATGCTGAGATTGCAGCAGTCTGCCACAGTTTCTGCTTTTTATGTGAGTACTCCAGCTTGAGTGGCAAGCACTTCATCCGCTGAGCCATCTTCCCTAACCCCAGCAATCTATTTTTGAACATTTTCTTTGTCCAAGCACTCTAAATTGTAGAGGTCAGCAAATGTGGCATGATAATTGTAAGCCATGAACATTTCCTCTGTATCTTTTTCTCCCAAATATACAATGGATGGAAGATTAAATGATGTTATATGCAAAGTTCTTGACTGTGAGGATGCATCTTAGGGTGGGCAGTTAAGAGTATTAGCTCTTGCCCTTAATAACATATTTAAATCACCTGGAGCAATTTAAAACTATTGAGATTTATTCTGATATCCATGCAACACCTTAGACCAATGACAGGAGAATCTTTGAAGAGTGGGAATGAAACTGGGTATCAGTAGTTTAATAAATGTCCCTAAAGTTGAGAATTACTGTGCCCTCAGAGAGAAAGCAGGTTGCCACTGCTTTCTAGCCAACTAAAATTATGATTTCAAAATTTACCATTTTTATTAAGCAGCATTCAAATTTACATTTTAAAGTTGAAGGGTCATATATCCTATGGCATTTAAGGTCTGATAAATGATCAGAAATCCTGAAGGATCATTCTCTCTACAAGAAAGAGAAAACAGATAATTTGTATGTTCTGCAAAGCAATGTATTACAAAATCAATTTCCATAATACAAATCATGTTTCTGGGCTGTAGAGATGGCCCAGTGGTTAAAGGCACAAATCCTGATGGCTCTAGTTTGATTTCCCTGTACCCATATAATGCCAACTGTGCAAAGTGGTATATGCTTCTGGAGTTTGTTTGCAGTGGCAGGAAGCCCTGGCATAACTATACCCACTCTCTTTTTGTCTGCCTCTTTTTCTCTGTCTCGCTCTCTGTCTCTCTCAAATAAATGAGTAATCATAAAAACAATCATGTTTCCATCTATGACTGTTTGGCCTCACTATGGCATATGGATTATTCCTCCCTTTTGTATAGAACTTCCTACTAGTATAGTACTCTGCTTAGTATGTTCCCATGCAATTGTGATTCTAGTGGTTCTGCTGAACACTGAATGCTTGTAACTCACTGCAGTGTTTATTCTTTTAATTTTTTTTTACAGTCTGCCTCCTATTCTCCTACCTTTGATGTTAACTGGCTAATGCTGTTTCATTTCCTGTTATTTGCAACTTTGGAAGTAAATGCACACATGAACTCAAAGTAAATAAAATCTCCCATCAGCTGTCCTGTTTAGAGCTTCAGAGGTGGTTTTGGAAGGCCCCAGTCCAACAATTGGCTTGTCCTTCCTCTTCCGGCCCCCTGGATGGAGGCCTCTCCTTCACAGGCAGGAGGGGGGAGTTGTCAAGGCTGGCTTATTGTTGTCTGTGTCAGTCGTTAGTTTTTCCTATTCTGAATCACATATTCTGCTGCTTGGGAAATGTATTTGACAAAACTCAAATGAAGAATGTGTCCTAGTTTATCTAGCATGTAATAATTTGTCCTTTAATGTCCTTTACCCCCAAGATTCCAGAGATAATTATGTGGTACAGGTTTGTTGGTAGGTTGTTAGGAAGGAGTGAAAAGAGGGTATTATGGGTGATTGTTCTCTTATGTGGAATTTCAAGTGAGACTTAATTTCATGTCAATGTATAACTCAGTTCAAAATTCCAAGGTCTTAAACTTGAACCTCACAAGTTGGTTGTGCATATTAAATGAGAGATCATGACATAAGTGTAGTAAATGTTGTTCCTTAAACAGCCACCTATATGATATTTTGATTATATGATTTATTGGTAAAATATTATTTTATTATACTTTCTGTCATAAGAAAATAATCAGCCTATAATCCCGGAATTGTGGAGGCTGAGGCAAGAGAATCAAGAGTTTGAATTCAGCCTGGGACATACAGGAAAACCCTGTCACAAAAACCAAAGTAACAGGCTGGTGGGATTGCTCAATGGTGAAAAGCACTTGCTTGCAAAGCCTGTTGGCCTGCCTGGGTTCAATTCCCTAGAACCTATGTAAAGACAGATGCACAAAGTACCACATGCCTCTGGAATTCTTTTGCAGTGCAAAGAAATTGTGGTATCCCATTCCCATTCTCTCTCTCTCCCTCTTATAAACAAACAAACAAACAAACACATAAATAAATAAATAAATAAAATTTCTTAAAAAGGAAGAAAAACAATTTTAGTAAGTTTCCTATGCTCCTGTAAATAACCCCTTACTCATGTTCCAATAAACAACCATAATTATACTTGTAGGGAAATCCCACCTCAAAAAAGACATGAAAGTAGAATGGGGACTGACTGAGAGGAGGAAAGGGTCATTGGGAATGAGAGTGGAATTGGAAGGGCAAAAAAAAAAATCAGCTGGGCATTGTGGCACATGCCTATAACCCCAGTACTTTGCAGGGGGAAGCAGGAGAATCAAGAGTTCAAGGTCATCCTCTGCCACCTAGCAAGTTTGAGATTCTGCCTTAAATCACATACACAAGAGAGAGAGAGAGAGAAAGAGAGAGAGAGAGAGAGAGAGAGAGAGGAAGAAACAAACAAAGAAAGAAAAGGGAGGGAGGAAGGGAGAAAGAGAAAAAAAGAAAGGAAAGGAAAAAATAAAATAAAATTTACCAAGTCCTACCTGGTACCCTACTAATTACACAACAGACTTGTATTGTGCAAGGTAATAGGCAGAAAAAAAAAGAAAAAAAATCATGCCCTGCTTGCAAACTGTTTAAGACTCAGGTGGCAAGAAAAGCTATACCCATGTGATCTGTTAAATATGAGGCAATGAATAAGCAGTCCTCAGTCTGAGCTGGAATCATCTGTGCAGCCTGGTGTGGGGCCTTGCACTAGGAGTTCAAGGACTGAGAACAGAGCAGGCATTCCTGGCTGGAGAAACACCACAACTACTTGTGCTTTCTTTTTCTTTTTCTTTTTTTTTAATTTATTTTTTATTTTCAGAGAGAGCAAGAGACAGATAGAGAGAATGGGTGCAGCAGGGCCTCCAGCTACTGCAAACAAACTCCAGGCACATTCACCACCTTGTGCATCTGGCTTTACGTGGGTACTGGGGAATGGAACTTGGGTTCTTCCACTTTGTAGGCAAACATCTTAACCACTGAGCCATCCCTCCGGGCCCCCCTTTTTTGAGGTAAGGTCTCACTCTAGTCCAGGCTGACCTGGAACTCACTATGTAGTCTCAGGCTGACTTCGAACTCACAGTGATCCTCCTCTGTCTGCCTTCTAAGTGCTTGGACTAAAGGTTTGCCTTGTGCTTTGCTTTGATTTCTCTCAGTCTTGGCTATGTAGGAATTTTCAAAATACTCTCTCCCCTCCTAAGGTCCCCTGCTTGATCTGAGCATTAACTTGACTTAAAAGAACGTCACAGAGGAGAATGCAAACTTAACCTAAGTTTTATGTGTTTTATAAGCCTTCTTAAGGAAACAAGTGCACAGAGCATTGCAAACTCAATGTGTTTATGCATTAGGCTGAATAAACAGAGTTAGGCTATAAAAAAGTCCTTATTCATGATAACAGTTTTTATGGCTGGATCATGTGTTACTTAACCAATCTTTTAATGAATTTTCTACCATTTAAATTTCATATTGTTGTCATATTTTAAATATTTTCAGTTCATCTTTTTCTTTTAGAAAATAATCTGTGTGGTCATGCCTCTAGCTTAATAAATACTTATACATGTTAAGTTTCACTGTTGGTAGATACTTTTATTAGTCAGGACTCAATTTCAACTAATAGAAACCCAATTCAAATTAACTTTAGCAAAAAGGACATTTATTGGTTCACATAACTGGAAATTCCAAGGGATATACTAGCTTCCAGCACAGTTGGATACAGGGACATAAATGATGTCATCAGAACTCAGGTCTCTCTTTTTTGACTGTTTTCCTCTGCACTGGCCTCATTTTCTGCCTGGATCATCCAACATGGCAGATCCCATTGGTATGAGTATTTCATCCTACAAAGCTAAAGCACCTAAGAGAGCTCCACTATTCTGTAAAACTCACAGGGTTGAGTAGCAACCACTGAACAAACTGAAATCATGCATTTCTTTCTGAACCAATCACTATGGTCAAGAATGACTTTGCTGATGATCGATGAGGTCAGAACATGTCCATTAAGAAGAACAAGGTTCATTGAGACTGCCCGAATCACATGGACTGAAAATAGCAAGAGATGGTTCTAGGAAACAGACTGGATACTGAAAAAGCTTAATCTCTGTCCATAATGTATCTGCTATTTTTAAGTGCCTTTAACCAAAGCAATCCTTTTGTTAAAGTGGGATGGTGTGGGGTGGCATACTGTGGCCCCTTCAACTGAATTTTGGAGCAGGCACACTCTTCAGGAAAGGAAGATGGCAGCCAGTTGACCCAGGATCCAGGCCCCAGCCTGAGGATTAGAGTGAAACAGTTGGAGCTGTGGAATCCTGGATTGATCCAGTTCACCTGCCCTGGGCCAAGTCCTGGGATTGGGATGTGATTCATAGGAAAGTCCTGGGAGTGGGGGGCATCACAGGGAAGAGCATCATGACTGTCTTACCAGATTGTCATGCAGGCTGCAGGTAAGTTCTGTGAACAAGAAAAGAGGAGAATGTCTAGACAAAAGTTCTAAACGCTACAGGCCTTGAGATGGGAGTTTTTCAGACAGAAAAACTGAATTTCTGAACTACAACAGAAACCAAACATGGCCTGTGTAGTTCCCCTGTACTACCTACAGGATTCTTCAAGGCAATGGCCATGCTGTTTCCTGTATAGACAACTCAAAAAAGTGTTCATGATGTTGATCAATACTCTATCTCTCTAGCCACCCCCACTGGGAACATTTTCTGTTATCCCCCACAACTGTTTTTTCCCCTGCTCTGTCCCCTTGCCCAGTTGACAAATCATGTGACTCAATGTTAAAATGCTTTCTGTCCTTCCCATCGTCCTTACCCTTTAGACTTCTTGCTGTGTCTTGCTTTGGATCTTTTCTAAACAAAACTCTAATCATGAAAACCTTTCCTAAATGGTGTTTGGATGGTGTATGCAATATGTACTGAGGAAATTGGGGCTGTTTCCTTGCAGCCATATCAGGCTTCACTGAGAGTGTTCTTTTGATGGGACTGTGCAGACTATGATGATGTTGATCGTGCTTGCTGAGCAAGCATGAGGACCTCAGTGTGATCCCCAGCACCCATGTAAAAAGCTGGGTGTGGTCACACAACCTGTATCCCAGGTTGTGAGAGTTCCAGGTTCAGTGAGAGACTCAGAGAAACTGGGGTGTGGGAGCCATAAAGAAGGACATCTGACACTTTCCTCTGGCATCCACACATGTACACATAAGATGTGGGCATTTACACACACAAGTGCATTCACTACACACTGCACGCACACACACACTGCAAGTATTACATACCCCAAAAAAAAGTTAAAAGAAAGAAGTTGGGTATGAACCCAAAAGCACTAGTAAGAACAGCTTCAAAAAGATTATTTCTAGGGCTAGAGAGAGTGCTCAGCAGTTAAGGCACTTGCCCTCAAAGCCTAACGACCCTGGTTTAATTCTCCAGTACCCATGTAAAGTCGTGTGCACAAAGTAGCCCATGCACCTGGAGTTCCTTTGCAACTGCTGGGAGCCCTGGCATACCCATTCTTTCTGTCTGTATCTCCTCTCTCTCTCTCTCTCTCTCTCTCTCTCTCTCTCTCTCTCTCTCTCTCTCTCTCTCTCTCTCTCCCTCCCTCCCTCTCTCTCTCCCTCTCTCTCTCCCTCTCTCTTGCTCTCTCTCTTTCTCTCATTGCAAATAAATAAAATTTTAAGAATTGAGTTTTTAAAAGATTCATGTAAATAATGTGTGTGTAAGTGTATGACCAGTGTATGTGGTCACGCACATGCCACTGGGCCCATGTGGAGGTATGAGGACAATCTTGGAGTGTTTGTCCTCTCCTTCCACCTTGTTTGAGACAGGGTCTCTCACCCTGGCTGGGCCTAAACCTTTCCAGCTTGTACTGCTCTGCCTTTCACTCCTGCAGGTGTGTTGACTTATAGACTTGTGGAACACTTTGCATCTGGCTTTATTTACATGGCTGCTAGGAAATCAAACTTAAGCTGGCAAGCTTTCAAGCAAGCACCTTTAATAGCTGAGACATCTCCCCAGTCTCTAATTTTTTTTATTGAAGAGAATTTGAGATTTGAGCAGTGGAGCTTATTGGTAGAGTGCTTGTTTAGCATGTGCCAGACCTTGGTGTCTATCCCCAGTCCTGAAAATTGATAATAATAATAATTTTTAAGCAAGACAAATAATCTCCTTCTAAACTTTTAAATAATCCCAAAAATATATTTGGTATAGTATTCTCCAAATATATGTGTGTATTTTATTTTCTTTGTTTATTTTCAATATTCAAATAGTGAAGATAAGGTTTCCTCTGAGTCTCTCTCCTTATTTTCATTTTTTTCAAGGTAGGGTTTCATTCTAGCCCAGGCTGGTGTGGAACTCACTCTGTAGTCCCAGGCTGGCCTTGAATTCACAGCCATTCTCCTACCTCTACGTCTGCCTCCCAAGTGCAGGAATTAAAGGCAATTGCTACCAACACCAGTTCTTTGTAAATTTTATTTCAAAATATTTTTACTTATTTGAGAACAAAGAGAGAGTGAAAGAGAGTGAGTATAGATGTATCACAGCCTCATAAAAGTACAAACAAACTCAAGACACATGTGCCACTTTGTGTATCTGGCTTTGCGTGGCTATTGAGGAATCAACCCTGGGCTGGCAGGCTTGGCAAGTAAGCTCCTTTAACTATTTAGCAATCTCCCCATCCCCCTTCATCTGATTTCTGACAACACTGCTTTCTTAACAGAAAATGAAACTGCCAGTTGTTTCACAAAACAAGGTACCTAATTTGATGAAGAAATCCTGCTGATTCACAGGACAAAACTCTTCTTAAATGTCATGTACTCAACATTTGTGTAAAACTAGTTTTAAAATTAAATTAACTTAAAAATCAACTTGTTGGGGGGTTGGAGCAAGATGGTGAACGAGTAAAAACATCGCCAGGACTCTCCGGAAAGGTTTGATCTCTTCAGCTGGTATCCAGGCATTGGACACTGGCCAGACCCAAGTTCGGGCTCTCCCTCCCTCCCCAACACCTGGGCTAGAGCAGATGGGGTTCACCAGCAGCTCTCTGCTCCCTTGTGGAGCAGAGAGCTGAGCCCTCCCCCCCACTAGCTCCCGCCATTATCCCCTCACAGTGGATTCCAAGCTCTCCGCTGAGGATTCATTGCCGGACTGAGACCCAGGCACCAGCTCATGGCCTCTCCTCGGCTTCGGCTTTGGGGGCCACAGCAGGGTTCCCCAGCTGATCTCAGCTCTGCAGGGGAGCACGGAGCTGGCTGGGCCTAGTGCACCCAAGGCTCACGCCTTTGTCCCCTCGCGCGGGTTCCTGGTCCTTGGTGCCAATTGAGAGGCTTCCCCCGCGGGTCCTCAGAGATGGTTCTCTCCACGATCTGAGAGGGGAGGGGTTGTCTCACCGTGGACATTTGTATGCCTGACTGGGATTTAGGCCCCGGGGCCATCCAGACTCTCCTCAGCTTCGGGACAACTGCGGGGTTCCCGGCTGCTCTCGGCTCTGCAGGAGAGCCAGCAGCTGTGCCCTGTGCACCTCAGGCTCTGCCTTTGTCCCCTTGTGGCGGATTCCCGGTCCTTGGAGCCAATGGCTTCCCCTGCGGGAGTAACCGATCCTCAGAGATGGTCCTCTCCACGATCTGAGGGGGAGGGGTTGTCTCTCCATGGAGGTTTGGTTGCCTGTCTGGTATACAGGCCCAGGCTTGGGGACGTCCAGCCTCTCTCAGTTTCGGAACCACAGCGGGGTTCTCAGTTACTCTCGGCTCTGCAGGGGAGCAAGAAGCTGTGCCATGTGCACCTCAGGCTTTGCCTTTGTCCCCTCGTGGCAGATTCCCAGTCCTTGGTGCCAACTGAGTGGCTACCCCCGCGGGAGCAACCGGTCCTCAGAGGTGGTCCTCTCCAAGATCTGAGAGGGGAGGAGTTGTCTCTCCGCAGAGGTTTGGTTGCCTGACTTGGATCCAGGCCCAGGATCAAGGCCCGCCCAGCCTCTCATCAGCTTCGGGACCACTGAGCCCCACTTCCCTATCTGGGCATGGGCAGAAACCAAAGGAAAAACGTAACTTCCCAAACCAGGGCCCCTATTCCCATTATGGAACACGAAAGTGGCAAGGAAGTGGAAGGAGCTCATACACAATTGCAGAGAGAGAATAATATGACTCCT
>PVHP010009945.1:0-48543 GCA_004024765.1 Zapus hudsonius | reverse complement strand
ATAGGTCCCTTGTTCATCATTCATTGTCTGCTGAGTTCCCTATGGATCCTCCCTGATATGACTGTGGTGGCTCCTCTCTTGTCAGGATCTCATCCATCGGCCTAAGGTTGGTTGGTAAGGTTAGATGGGCCACATCTCTCTCGTTGTATCCTGAAAAACACAAACACATTATGCTTATCCTGAGTTGGTTGAATGGCTGTGGCTATGGGTTCCTTGTTCATCCCGTCCTTCTCTGCAGGGTTCCATATGGATCCTCCACAATATGACTGTGGTATTTTAGTAGAAATCTAGTATTTGTTTAAAGTTGGGGCCATCTGTGGTGGTTACATTTCTCTTTGTGGGTTGGTTTTGTTTGTGGTCTTTCATTGGACCCTTCTCTTTCATGCTAATGCGATTCAGTGTGAATTTTGTAGATGAGGAATTTAACCTAAGTAGTAAATTTAATTCCTTCTTTTTCAGTTTTTCTTTCCCAAGCTTTAATTTCCATAAAATATGGATTTCTATCTATCTAACTTAATTCCAAAATGCATTTTGATAAAAGAAATCCTAAATGAAATTTAAAAGATACACTACTATTCAGCTTTACTTGGTATGTGTTAAAATACTGGCCAAATAATTTCCTGTGTCCCTTACAGAAACATTTCATTGCCACGGTTACTTTATGCAACACCAGGGTTGACTTTTGACATTTTGAAAGCTCCTGGTCTTCCTGTGTGATCTAGACTGGAAGGATTATGCCCTTGGGAGAGCTCAGTTGCTGGGTATGTCAGTTTCCAGCATGGAAGCCATGTGACCTCACGTGGCTGTTGAGAATTTGAAATAAAGTCAGGGACACTGAGGGAGTGCTGGATACTTTTGATGATCTTAAATCTGAAAGTCTGCATGGTTTCATGTCATATTGAAAAGAGCTTATCAACTCGTTATATTTTCTTATCTCGTAGCTAGCTTACATGTTGAAAGTTTATCATCTATTTAAGACGGGCTGAAACTATTAAGTATGAGAAGTTGAAGCGGAGCATGAAAAGGGGGAGGTGAAATGCCTCAGGAGAAAGTTTGCATTGATTGCATGCTGTCATCATAGTTTCAGATACGCTGGGTGACATGAATAAAATCCACCATTAAAAGTGAATTCCTCTGGCCCTCTTTGACCGTGTGCCCACAGTGACACTGCCTGCCTGCTTATGCTCCATTTGCTGTACTGGTTCAGGTGGACATGGTTGTCACTGTTCTCTTCAGGGAAGGAAACTCCACAGTAAAGAAATTCCCAGGTAGCCTACATTCCCCAGGCTCTTCCTTTCATTCCTCTACTCATTTCCAAGCTCATCCTTTGTGGGCAAAGAACAAATAATGTAATTAGATCAAATAATGTGTGTGAAATCCCTATGGCAGAATTTGGTCAATGCATTTTCATGTGCTAAATATTCCTAATTCTCATCACTAACTTCAATTAAATATTCTAGACATTAAGTTAAATACCAGAGGATGTTCAATGCTAATGATTCAAAAATTATTTCTGACTAATGAGTATTAATTAACTTTCAGGTCAGATAAAAAATATTTACTGAGAGTTTACAATATGTGAGGAACTGGACTGGAGACACTGGAGATTCCCCAGTCATAGATACACCTAGAATTAGGTAATATCTAACTTTGTGGAGAGTAGTGAATATATATATATATATATATATATATTACATTATATTACATATAATGATTATATATAAGAGGTGAGAGCCATATATACGTATATATGTAAGTATATACATATATAGAGAGAGATGGATAGATAGTAAAATAATTTCATTATCATTTTAAGATTTTCTTTTTCTTTCTTGTATTAAATAAAGTAACTTATGTGGAACTTTCGTAAAGCAATCATATTCACATGAGAAATGTATGGCAAACACATAAATTTGTAAATCACAATCTGTGATTTAAGCATTTCTTACATATAAAATTAATTAAAAATATAAAATTATATGCTGAGGAAGCATTGATTATAGTTAGATAATATTTTCCTCATTGTCATTTTTGTGTCTTGGACTCTCCCTAGTCTGGCTCACTGTGTTGCATCCTGTTTGATCCTTGATGGTGTGCAGGGCACTGGGTGATAGAACCCCATGCTAGAGGATAAAGCTTACATTTTCCTTCTGAATCTGGCTTGTTTCCTTTCACATCATGAGTTTTCAACCATTTTTCCTGTAAATATCTCCTAAAATTCCACTGTATATATGCTCGGCATTTTCTTTCACCATCATCATATGGTTGTGAGCCCCTAGCTTGCTTCGGTATGTTGGCTATTGTGACTAACGCAGCAATAAACATGGACGTACAAGTCTGTGGTTCAATATAGAAGACACACTAGACCTTCCCCATATTTAGTAGCACAGAAAGCCTTTCTTTCTTAGAAGGACAGCTAAATATCTACATGTACAAAGGCATATTTAATCATCATTCCACCAGATTATTGTGAAAGGTAGGAGGGTTTATTGTAAAGACCCCTTTTTTCCTCCCAGTATTATTAAGCCATAATGGCAAATAAACAAAGCACACATTTCTAGTGTACAGGCTGATGTTTTGAACATTACTTTGATACATTGTTAAATGATGGAACAAAGACATTTATTGTTAAAAATCACATCAGATACTGTTTTTTTTTTTTTCTTTTGTACTGAGGAGAGCATTTCTAATTTTATCTCTTAGAATCTTTCGGCCGTATGATATGTTACCATGCTGTATGATGCATCCCCAAGTCTTCTTCATCCTGTCTTGCTGAAATATTCCCTTCCCAACCCCTGGCCATCCCTTCACCCTAGGGAGGGTTATTTCCTTTGCAGGGCAGAAACTTTTAGCTTAGTGACATCCATTCATCTGTTTTGCTGCCAGTGGTTACAAAGCCCTATCTAGAATACTGTCCACAAGCTTCCTCCCTGGTTTTCTTCTAGTAAACTCACATGTTAGTTTTTTGAATATGGAGTTAGAAATAGCCAAAAGTCTTTCTTCTGCATGTGGATAACCAGTATTCCCAACACCCTTTACTGAAGAGACCGTCCCTTCCTCATTGTGTGTTCTTGGAACAGAATGGGCAGCCCAGAAATAAATCCACTCATTTATGACCAGATGAAAGGCCCTTTTTAAAGTGCTATCACACTAAGTATTCCTTTCCTGTTAGCACTGAGAAGAAGCTTCTAAATTTAGGGCATCTCCAAACAGATTTTAAAAAAATAACTGCTTTAAAATGCAGATGTTTCTTGGTAGTAGAATTCCCATGCAATATAAGCCTCTGTGGCCGCTGCTAATGTATACTGTGGATGACGAAAGGACAATTCGCCTCCACAAAGCCCACATCAAAAAAGTGTCAGACAGCGAAAACTCATGTTCAATAATGGAATGTTTCCTTCAATGTCTTTCAAAACAAGCAAACAAAAAAAGCCCTGAGTTTTTGCTTTCAGCAAATTCATTCATCAATATTTATTAGGTACCTCGAGTGAGCCCTGGATCTATGTTATTGCTCAGCCTTGCTGGAAATAATAATAAAAAAATAAACATAGAAGCTATTTGTGAGAAGAGGAATTCCTGACGAGATTTGAGTTTTCTTTATATCAGAAAAATAAACAAAGGTCCTAACAAATAACCTTGTCATCATCTTGTCAGTTATCTATTTGAACCCGGTACAAGGGGAGGCAGAGAGAGTCAGCCCTGCGTTTGCTAGGGAGAAAATAACAGTACATGTTAGAATTTCCATAGACTTTCATTATGATTTAATTCAATAATCCTGGGGTCGTTCACTGAAACTGACCACAGGGAGGTCCTTAAATCTGACTAATGTCCCAGAGCACAGCTCAGAGCAGTGGAGATTATAGCTACCACTCCTCATTTCTGAACTCTCAATGCAGGGCCATCCTTCTGTTAACAGTGCCAGGCAGAGACACGGGTGGGAAGAACGTCTTGCTAGAGAAGGCATGGGGAACCTCTGGTTGCCTTGTTTCTATCTTGTTGAAGTTGTGGCTGTAGTTAAAGGCTGATACCTTGATCACACGGCCTTGCTTATGGACTCTGTTGCCCCATCCCCTCATCATAGGATGGACTATCCACTCATCATGTTTGTCTGGGCCAATGACTGGACTGCACAGTGTTTCCCACTTACTCGAGGCGCTGGTTGTGAAAGGAAGTGAGGTATGGCCTGGTGGAAAAGCTGTGTGCCTAACTAACCATGTGTTCAAGATTCTGGGCACACTGATTTTTCAGGGTAAGTTGAGGGGAATACAAACATCAGCAGATATTTTTCAGTAAACACTGCTCAGTTTAGAGTTAAATCTTAAGGTTTTAACTCACAGAAACAAGAATTGCCCTGATGTGGAAAACCATGGGAGACCATATTATAAGACTACATATGAATTTAAAATGAGGCTATATTAAATTTCACCTCTCATAGATGGAGTAAATACAATCCTTCCTGGGTTTATCAAGCTGACCTGGCAAGCAAGCATCATGTGCTCCTTAAGTCTGATTTAAATAGGAAACTACATTGTAATTTCAATGTCTCAAGGTCACCAGAGCAGGAGAAAACACACAAGTGTTGCTATTCATATAGAATTACACCTGTCTGTCTTTTGATCTGTTCATTTAATGGTTAATTCTGGTCTAATAAGCTTTCTTCATCTCCTGTTATTTAATTCCTGACTTTAGTATAGTTATGACTCTATGCTCTGTGTTTGGACCCAAGATAGATATTAGTTTTTAAGGAAGTAGTTTGATTGTTTATGCTTTAATACCAACGATGACAAATGCCATTGATAACCTGTGTGCTGCTTGTTCAACGGACCCATGTCAAATTACAAATGAATTTTCTGTTTTAAATTTGGTAAACTTACGAGCTATACTCTCTTAATTCTCTTGTGAATAAAATCCTTCCCATCCTAGAGCATTTACCAAACAGCTTGGAAGAGCACTTCCTGGATGAACCCTGTGTATATTGTGCAAAGCTCTCTGCTTCATTTCTATAGATTTTCTGGTGATCCAGGCTCAGCGTTGGGTGCATTCTGCATCTCTTTTCCCTGTGTTGCCATCCCCACATGGAATCCTTAATTCTGCCCATCTTTATTTGCTATGGAGGCTTTGGGATTTGTGTTCTACCAGGATTTCACAACACCCTCTCTCTATTGTCATATGCTTTACACACTAAAAGTTTGATTTTCCTAATCATGTCATTTACCTTCAGATATGTCCTCAAGTCTTCCATCCATCCCTCATCCATAAGGACATCTTAATGGACTCAATATTGTTCAGGTCTTGTGCAGGTAACAAGAGCCACTGTGACGTCCTGAATGCAGAAACCACTTCATGTCCAGAGACAGCGTTCCTCTCTCCATCCGTAGACTCCTGCATCCTCTTTGCTGACTCTTTCATGGTGCCCCCAAGCCTTGAAGGATGACACAGAGATGTATCATTGTTCCATTTCCTGATGAATACTCAGCAGCCACTTTCTCTTAGGACTTTACTGCCTCATTTGCCAATGAAGTAGTCCCCATCATTTACAAAATGAAGCTTTTTTAAGAAATGAGAGCAGCACTAATAAATGGGCATAAACGTAAATATTTAAAGGGAAATTTCATGGATACATGTCATCCATTTCTGCTTCTGTTTTTAATGTAATATTCCCATTCTTCATTTATCATTTTCAAGGGGAAAGTGCATGGTTTCTTGTATATCTATGTATGTAACATATATAAACATAACATTTTTCTTTAGAAGTTTAAAGCATCACTTCTGGAGTGGGAATTTTATAGGTTATATACTTTGCATGAATTTGAATCTGTGATAGAGTTCTACTCTCTCCAATGCCAAGGATAAACAAGCTTTACCTTGTACCATCATGATGGCATTATTCCAATGACACATCCAATGTATATTTGTCACCATATGTTCCCAGTGAGCCAATGAGATCAGTAGCAGCAGGTGAGACAGTCTGTCCAATGTATGACCCAAACCCATGCTGCAAGATGCTTAGGCAAACATGCACTTTGAATATAATTGTAACTTCAATGTTTCCCTTTGTAAATCATCCAGAACTCTTTTGAAAATGTGCTGACTTTATACAGAAATGACCTTTTATTAGCCAGTCTTGAGGTTGAGGGGGGAAAGCTCTTCATGGTCAACTATTACTGAACAAACTGGTACTGATGCTCCTTCCTAGTGATCTGGCCCCGGGGTGACTGAGGTGGGAGCAGAAAATGGGGCTGGTGAGGAATCCAGGTTCATCATTAGAGTCCCATGAGATGGGTGCATTTACTGATGAAGAGCAAGAATGTTCCAGGCCATCAAACCACAAGTCCACAGAGGTGGTTAAAGGCAAGACTCTCATCCAGAGCAAACCCCACAGATGGAAGGGTAGACGGCAATGGTGGACTGCAGCTTTCAGTTATTTTTAACTTTTTGTTTTCTTTTTTGAAATAGGATCTTGCTTTGTGACCCTGTCTGGCCTCGAACTCACTATGTAGTCTAGACTGGCTTTGATTTTACAGAAATCCTCCAGCCTCTACTTCTCCAAGTGTGTGTTTGACAAGACATAAGTAAACTGTACATGCTGTTAATTGTAATGAAAAATTTCAAAAATATCTCCCAGATTTCTTTAGAACTGTTTAAATGACACAGATAAATAACTGAGACTGACAGGTTTTATTTCATTGCCTTCCTCAGTAAAAGATACTGAATTCAGTTACCTGCATTTTAAAATATCTCAGTGTTGTGTTTTAATATCAAACTGACTGGGTGACATTCATCTTTAAGGCAGAAGATGTGTGTTTTTCAAATGACTTCACGTTTCCACAGCCCTCAGCTTGGATCATACAGAGACATATTTTCTACTTCTCAGGTAGAATACACTGATTCTACATTAAGAGGAAGAGGAAAAGGCGTTTCTGCTGGGCACTCAGAATCCCGCATAACAGACTACTCTGCAATACATTGGATCATTTTCAGAAAGTATAAGTAACTAATATGCTCCCACAAGATGCAAATGGAGATATCCAGGCTGAGCTGGATAGACGCTCAGTGGTTAAATGAGTTGGCATGATGGTTGGATGTGCATTCTCAGGAGCCATGGAAAACTGCTGGAAACAGCAGCGTGTGTCTGTCCCAGTGTGGGGAGACAGAGGACAGAAGTTTCCTAGTCTACTGGTAGCTACTCCAGCACAATCAGTATGCTTGCCTCAAAAACTAACACAGAGAATACTAAGGAAGACACCCCCGACTTTGGACTCAGGCCTCCACATGCAGGTTCACACACATCCAGGAACACTGGTGTAGACATGTGTGACCACAGGCATGGGAACATACACACACACACACACACACACACACACACATAGCGCACACACACACATACACAGCACGCACACACGCACACACAGTATACACATACACACATGCACACACACATACACACAGCGTACACATGCACACACATACACACATGGTACACACATACACAAATAGCACACACACATACACACACAGTACAACACTGCACACACACAGCACACACACACACACACACACACACACACACACACACACACACACAGGAGAAAAGGGAAATACACAATAATCAGCAAACTTTTTTCCACTTCAGTTAGTAACACAAGAAGTCAAGTATGTGAAATTAAATCAAAGTGCAAGTAAATAAAGATTAGAATTATATTTTGGTTCATTAACCTTCTTAGCGGTGAAGAAAACAAAAACTATATAGAGGCATGATTGCCTGTCATTATTAAATTTACTTATGTTTAAATAATAAGTACCATTAATTTGTCTTTAAGAATCAGTTGGTTTTAAGAGGAGATGGTCTGATTCACAGTGAACAGTGATTCTGCATCATCTTGACATGGGAATAAATTTATTCTAGAATTATCTGACTTCCCCATCACTAGACTCCTTAAATTCTGCCTCCAAAATATGAATTTATTTGCTGTATTGTGCATATTTGTATATTTTGTCCATTTCTGCCCTGCCATGATCTGAGATGAATCCTGCTCTCTCACCTCATTTCTGGGGTGTGGCAAAGTCTCCTAATGGCTTCCCTGAAGGCTAACTGCCCCCTGTTCAATCCAGTGCCCCATACTGCATCGGGAAGCATTAAAACTTTGATATCTGACTTAAACTCACCCCCCATGGCTCAAGGAATTTTGCAGAAAAGAAGGCAGAAAGATTGTAAAAGCCGTGTTTGGGGGGCAATACCCAGAGGCATTGCCCTCCACTCAACGACTGACTGCTGCTCACACAACTCATAGTTCTCGACCCTATGGAGCATTCCAGCAATCCAACCCAGGAGGGCCCTCAGTGGAGTGGGGGCCGGGAGGAAGGAAATGGTACCAACACATGACTTGTTCATACAAAGTTTCTACTTAATAAATAATAATAATAAACTTTCATATCTGAGTCATATGCATAGAAAATGAATGAAAAAGAATGATCTCATTTAAAAAAGAAGATGATGAACCTACCTGCAGGCTCATTTCTTTAATAAAATATGATTAATCAATTGTGCTTCTATTAAACATTCATTAGCACAAAATATATGTCTTACTAAGTTAAAAAGTATCCATTACTT
Organism: Zapus hudsonius; assembly: GCA_004024765.1. Classification (NCBI taxonomy): domain Eukaryota; kingdom Metazoa; phylum Chordata; class Mammalia; order Rodentia; family Dipodidae; genus Zapus; species Zapus hudsonius. The sequence goes on along the minus strand of PVHP010009945.1, from coordinate 39,932 downwards.
TTCACCTGGTTATTCATTTATGTGAGCTACACAGAGAAACAACAACAGTAAACTGCTGACAGATCATCCTGTAAAACCCTTAGTGGTCATCGGGGAGCATGGGTGTGGACAATGTCCAATACAGAGTACATTAGCCCTTCTCGGTGTGATGCTGTTACCCAGCTATGCACAGTGGTATTTACCCACAACAGAACAGCCTCTCAATGCTCAGAAAAAAAGTGGAAAAATTGATGTGGACCTCAGCTGGCTCCCACACTGATAGAGCAAATGAAGTGTCCTTGGAAATAGAGAGGGCCCCTGTGCTTGGTTAGGATTGTGGTGATGTAGGTGCTCCTAACCAATTAGTTTAGGAAACTGGGTCAATGTGGCCAGTTGCTTTCACTTTATTTGGCTTTAAATCTTGGAGAATGGTGTTAGTCTGTCCCTTCATGCCTCCTCTCCACCTTCATATTTCTGGGCTGAGACTTTAACTGGTCCTGGCTTCTTTCACAATTCACTAAGTCACAGTAGTAACAGAAGGTACTGGAGTTTATAGGCAGCAGTGCTGAGCTAAAAAAGAGACCAGGCAAACCCTGCTAGGATGGAAAGTGAGCACAACACCCAAGCTGAGGAGTGGGAGTGAGGACTGCAGAGAGCAGTCCCACGTGTGTCTGAAGGAGACTCGGAAGGAAGTGTTCCCTGGGCACAAAGGAACCGCTAGGTTTGCTGCTGCTGGTGCCAATGTATTCCTGCTGCTGAGCTGCAGAGTCTTAGGTTCAGGAAAACCTACTACAGGAGCAGCTGCAGGGTGTCATTAACTTACAGGGACAGTCATTGTGATATTTAAATGACATCCCCACATCTCAGTGAGACTGAGTTTGTGTTCACAGTTTGAAGGCGGTGCCTTCTGGTCAGTAAGTCCCCTCCCAGCTTCATCTAAGGGGAAAGAAACTTACGTGTATTCAGATGGGAAACTCAGAGGTGAGTCTTTCTAATTTATGGCATCGTCCTGGATCAAGAGAGCTAGTAAGCACTCTACAGCCAGCGGGAATAGGCAAACGGCCAAATCTCAAATATTGGCTGAAAACATTCGACCATTCTCTGAAAATTAATCATTTTATTCATCCAACCATGTTATATTCCTGATCACTTAGAATTAGAAATGCTCATTATTGATTCCCTCACAAAGGCATGCTGGCTTCAGAATGCTTTTCATAGCTAAGGTATCTGGAACTCGAATTTAATAAAGCAGAAATTTATTATTGGGTTTCTTGCCCTGAGACTCTGTGGTAGTCTGAATGAGTGTCCCTGTGGCGTGGGTTACTATTTTTCACCATGGGGGCTATGCAATTGGATAAAATTCTCAGCTGGTGTTTCCTGGGCTCCAAGCCCACCAGGTTTCCTGGTGAAAGGCTGTAGACACGGAGGGAAGGCAGGCAGGCTTTTCAGTCTGCAGTTGGAATTCTGCTCTCAGAAGCAGCAGCCTTTGATTTCATGGATAAATGAATGGAGTTTAGGGCACTGGTTGGCTCCACGTTGATTTATGCACAGAGGGGAGGAAGACGCAGCAGTGGTTAATCTCCAGGCTGAAGCAAAGCAGAGGAAGTTATCATTCTGGAAGCTCTAATGCAATATTTATTTATATAAACAACTAGCCTGCAACCAGTGCACTGACAGTGGTAGTTTTTGTTATGATATTAATGAGTATATTCCATATGTAACCTTGTTTTATTTTCATAGTGTGCACAGGAGAGATATGCATATGGTCCTTGTTTTGGGAATAAGAAAACTGAAATTCTGGGCAAGAGTCTAATATCCTACCTTTTCTTACTCACCAGGAAAGCTGGGATGCGAAACTGCATCTTCTTATATCTGAAGCTTGGTTCTGTTCTCCCATAGGCTCTGCTGTGTACCCCAGCTTAACAGTTAGTGACTCTTAGAAGGATGATTTTGAGAACACTATCACAAGAGCCATGGAAGTGTATTCCAACTGGCTTGCAGCTGGCTTCCAGTTGCTTGCTAAGTTGCAAATTGATGCATTTATTTATTGATTATTTTTATTTGGGTGTCTGTGGGGGAGGGTGTATGCCAGGGCCTCCCTCCACTGCAAATGAAAACCCACCCAGATTTACATAAGTGGCTTGGAAATTGAATCCTGACCTAAGAGGCTTTGTAAGCAAACACCTTTTAACTGATAAGCCAGCTCTTCAGTTCCTAATATGATGTATTTTTTAAACTTTTTATTGATAGCTTCCATGATTATAGACCATAAACCATTATGCTTCACTCCCTCATATCTCTTCCCCCTCTTAATTAGTCTCTGTTTTGTTTCGGTGTCATCACCTTTTCCTCCCATTATATGTAGGTATTATCAGGACTGAAAAGTCATGAATATCAAGACCATTTTGTGTCTGGAAACTTGAGTTGTAAGCAGTCCTACCCTTCCTTTGGCTCTTACAATCTTTCTGCCACTCTTCTGCAATAGACCCTGAGCCTCAGGAAGTGTGATAGAGATGACCCAGTGCTGAACACTCCACTGTCATTTCTTCTCAGCACTATGGTGTCTTTTGTGTTATCCCTGTGGTCACCACCATCTGAAAAAGAGAAGATTCTCTAGACAAGAGTGAGAGTAGCATTATTATATGGGTATGCTAATTTTTTTTAAAAAAAAGATTTTTAAGGAAGGGTGAGATCCCTGGATTTTCTCTTTGCTTCATTCACAGTGTATGATGCTGGGGGTTCCCTAAGGATGGAAGTTCCCACAGGACAGAGCACAGCTGGTGTGGTGGACAGAGCTCACTCCCCTGGGATACTTGCTGACCTGTTCCTCTTCTAGGGGTGGGCACAAAGTGTATATTGGGAAATACCTTTGGTATTTATATCATATCTGAAAGTATCTATCTACATTAAGATTCATTAATGACCTGAGTTTTTCTTAATGTCATAATATTTCTACTGGATTTTTTAAGTTACTGGCTTACTTTCTGTGATGGTTAGGTTTTGTTGTCAACTTGGATCTTTTTCATTATCTTGGGTGGGTCTCTGAGGATGTTTTTCAGGAAGGCAGCCTCTAAATAGGGGGCAGGATGTAAAGAAGCTCAAAATAGCTAGAACTAAACATCCTTTCCTGTGTGGGCAGTGCAGGAAGGAAATTCCAGAGACTCAGGAAGCCATTAGGTCTGGGGAAGGGTTGCAAGACCCCACCCTAAGGCTATATAAAGGGGAAGAAATTCTCTCCTTGGCTGGCCTTCCTGCCTGTTTGCTATTGTGTGTGTGGTGTAGGTGATGGGTTTCTCTCTCTGCTTTGACCTGTGAAAGAGGGCCAGCCTCTTTCACTGTTACAGAACTTCCCCTCAATCTGTAGTTTCAATAAATACTTTCCTCCCCCAAATTGGGCCTGGTTTGAAGATTCATCCCAGCAGCATGTGGCTGACTGAAACACATTCTTTATGCATATTAGAAATTTATAAAAAGTATTTATTCCATTTTATGCTAACACAAACCTTCCTACTTGAGCCAGATATTAATATGTGGCTTTGATTTAAAAAATAGGTGTAATATATATGCCACTATCTTTGACTATGCCATTTTGTTCTTTTTTTTTTTTTTTGAGGGAGAGCTTGCTCAGGCTGTGTCCTGGAATTCACTATGTATTCTTATGGTGGCCTTGAACTTTTAGTGACCTTTCTACTCTGCCTCCTGAGTGCTGGAATTAAAGGTGAATGCCACCAGACCTAGCTCATTTTGTTCTTTAAAGACATATCTAGGTAAGGGCTAGGGAAATAACTCAGTTGCTATGCAAACATGAGGACCTGAGTTCAATTTCCACAATCCATGTAAATAACAAAAAGCATTGGTTGATGATTCTTCCAATCTCTTCGGGGTCTGTTGTGACCTCTCCCTTGTCATTTCTGATTTTTTTGATTTGGCCTTCTCTGTTCTTCGTTTGATTAGATTGGCCAGGGATTTGTCAATTTATTAACTTTTTCAAAGAACCAACTCTTTGATTTATCTATTTTTAAATTGTTTTCTTCATTTCCATTTCATTAATCTCAGTTCTGATCTTAACTATTTCTTTTCATCTTGAGCTCCTAGGGTTGGATTTCTCCATTTGTTCAAATGACCTTAGGTGGGTGGTTAAGTGTTTAATTTGAGATCTCTCTGTCTTTGTTATGAAGGCATTTAGCACAATGAATTTCCCCCTTAGGACTGCCTTCATTGTGTCCCAAAATTTCTGATAGGATGTGTTATCATTATCATTTATTACTAGGAAGTTTTCAATTTTCTCTTTGATTTCCTGAATGACCCATTCATTATTTAAAAGTGTATTGTTCAGGTGCCAATATTTGGTGTAGTTTCTGTATCTTCACCCATTGGTAATTTCTAGCTTTAACGCATTGTGGTCTGATATGATGCAGGGGGTTACATCAATCTTCCCGAATTTGTTGAGGGATGATTTATGACTTAGTATGTGGTTAATTTTGGAGAAGGTTCCATGCACTGCTGAGAAGAATGTATATCTGTGTCCTTGGGGTGGAACGTTCTGTAAATATCTGTTATCCCTAGCTGGTCTATGGTCCTGTTGAACTCTGTTATTTCCCTGCTGACCTTTTGTTTGGATGATAAGTCTAGGGATTACAGTGTTGTATTAATGTCTCCTACTATGATGGGATTGGAGTCTATATCTGATTTGGTTTTGAGTAAATTATGCTTTAAGGACTGAGGAGCCCTTGAATTTGGTGCATACATACTTACGATAGTGATATCTTCTTGTTAGATCATTCGTTTGATGAATAGGAAGTGGCCATCATTGTCCTTTTATATTGATTTTGGTTTAAAGTATATTTTGTCAGGTATTAGTGTAGCCATACCCACTTTCTTATTATTCCCACATGCCTGGAAAATCTGAGAATTGTGGTGTCAGTAATGGTAATGCCAGGAAGTGAACTCAGGGGCTCACTGAGCAGCTGGTTTAGCCTAGTTGAAGTTTCAGGCCAATGAAAGATGATGTCACATAAAAATGTTGGATGGCATATGGTAAACCACACCCAAGGTTGTTCTGTGGTCTCCACACATAGACATCTACTGACACATGCTCACCTCTGTCCCCCCGCCCCCACACACCATATCTAAAAACTGTAACCTGTGGAAATCTTCCACTTGATCAAAATTCTGACACTGCTTTTAGAAGCAGAGACAACTGGCAGACAAAGTAAGATGTCAGGCATTCTAAAAGACAAGCACTCATAGTTACTCTTGCATGGGTTTACATCTTACATAGGGTGACCCAGGAGTCCTCCCAACAAACACATGCATGTTCATATGTTCATGAGAGAATCTTACTACATCCTTGGTTGCAAGCTGAGTGGAGAATTAAGAAATTTGTGTAGGGCATGAATCACTAAAGGCCTAATGCCCACTCTTCCTTTTAATCATAGTAGGAGAACTTATTAACTTAAAGATGTGCCCAGTATTTCTAGAAATTTTAAAAATGAATATTCATCCCATCTGTTTTCCAGGGGTCTGGCTGATTTCCTGATTTTCTAGATCAACCACAAAATCAGCATACTGTTTGCCAATGACGGAACCCTCCACCCCTTATACCTTTCTGTAAACTCTATAAATAATTAACAGGAAAACCAAGTTTCTTCTGAATGAGCTAAGTGGAAATTTTCACACATGCTTTGATGGCAGAAGGAGGAGAGTTGAAGACAAGCTGACACTGGTCAGGACTTGCTGCCTGGCACCCTACGTGGTAATTTGTTTTCTTCAACAGAGTTCTATTACTTGTCTACCTGTTTATTATGGCATCAAAATAAGGAAAAGACAAAAGCAAGAGCTTCAAAGCTCACTGCTGAGAAAAGTAGGTTAGAGGCAACAAATACCAGAAGATTCAGACTCTCCTCCCTGCTGTGGGCCTGAGCATGGCCACGGGGAGCCATGTCCCAGATACACGGCGACACAATCCCAAGGGCTCTTCTGAGGAGGAGGCTAGAGGATAGGCTGACTCAGGAGCAAGGGCAGCCATGCCCTGCTCTTGCAGAGGGAACAACACAGACCAAGAACTCCAAACCAGGGCGGCAGGCCTACTGCTCCTGGTGAGGCTTAGAGCTCTTGATGAATGTGGCTGGCATAGTGCCCATGGTATTCAGAGCGCTGTGGAAAGGTGAAAACCCAACATTGTGCACTAGACAGACAGACAGACCTCAAGTCAGGTGGATTGAACCAAACCAGTGATGTGTGTTACACATGACATACATAATACGTATGTAAGCACATTGTTACACATGACATACATAATATATATGTAAGCACACTGTTATACATGATATACATAATACATACTGTAAGCACATTCTTACACATGATATACATAACACATACCATAAGCACACTTTCCCCCCTCCCTCTCTCTCTTCTGTTTCTCTTCTCTCTGTCTTCTTACCCTGGATTTAGGTCATTATTTGAATAGAATTGCACCTGAATATCTCTATTTCTTAATTTGCTGACTAGATTGTGTTGAAATTGTGTACGGAGACCCTAGCTAATCCTTCTCTACTTCATTACTATCAGAGTGTAGCAGGACAGGGAGCACTCCGTGGGCCTTGTTTGAGGGATTTACAAATATTCATGGATCTCTGGAAGGGCAGGTATTTACAGTCAGTCACCAGCTCTGGCTCTCCTCTTGGTTGCTCCTGGTCCTCCAGGAGAGAGCAGACAGGGTTTGTATGTGCATTCAACATCATAATGCAGTGGGATTGCTAGAACGTGACTGCAGCATGCAGAAGGAAGGCATCTCCAGCCTCAGTTCATCCTGGGGGGAGGGAGGGAATTCTGCTGGGAAAGCAGTGGGACCAGATTCTGGGCAGAGCCAGGAGTGAAATCTTTTCAGCAGCACTGGAGAGCCTGCAGCAGGGCCTCATGGGAAGTGGAGGTGGTTTCTCCCTCTGGGGGGGAGGGAGGGAGAGAGGAAGGAGGAGGGGAAGAGAAGAGTGACAGAGCCCAAGTAGACTTTGCGTCTCACTGTGGAGACAGCTGGATTCTGCCTAGTTTTTCAGGAACATAGAGAACCTGAAGTGTTTTTACCTGCCCTGTTGGAGATGTCCTCTAGCCTCGAAAGTGAAGTCTATAGACATGGCTCTGCCACCTAGCATTGCGTCCACATCTATGCAGGCCAGAGCTGTGTGTTTTCTAGAGGAAGTACTCTCTCATGGCAGCTGGGCTGGGCTGCACAGAGTTGCGTTTCTCTCGACCTGGGTGTAGTCAGAGATACTCAGGGGCCCTCTCATTTCCAGAGATGGCTGGTCACAAAGTTTAGCAAGGCTACCTTGGTCTTACATAGCCCTGTTTAGAAACCTACATTGTTTCCATGTATATTAATTGAATTCATATAGTTTGGTTCATGATGATATGCATGGTATTCATACAATCCTATATTTGACACTTATTCTCAAAATGAAATTACGATTACTTTGATTATATTCATTTTATATATCTGGAATCCAATTAAAATACAAACTTGATAGGGTTAAACTAATGTCTGCATTAGAATGAAAAATATAGTTTGAAAATTCCAACATACTTTTCACATTATATACATGGTGCCTTGATGCCTTCATATCAAGCTAGTGTTTATAAAAAGGCACATGAACTGAGAAATAGTGTCTCCTGTTGTTCCAGATGGTAGTATGGCTATGATTTTACTCAGATAGATGATGCTAGATTACCCCCCTTAAAGGAAAAAAACAACACAACACATCCAAGATTTGCTCAAAGCAGAGATGTTTCAACCTGTGATTACGCAGGAGCTGTGAATGATCACTGTCCTGAGCCCAATGCCATTTGTTCTAAAGTGATCTGCCATTAAAAGGTTCTGCACTCCTAAGTGGACAGTGCCTGTGACAATAAACAACTCTCTCACCCCAGCCAAGTTCCTTCCACCACTGAATTCAGCTAGGCTCCCTCAGCAGCATCTCAGGTGCACAACTCGAGACTCACTTCCAGTTTAACTGGGTGTGTAGTACACATGGCATATCATGCAGAGAGGGAGCCATCACCACTCAAGTGTTAGTGTACAATTGTCTACAAGTAGATGGAATAAGCTACAAAGTTCATACATGAATCTCTAAGTGTGATGGTCAGATGTCTGCAGAGGCAGCCCCTTCCATTGAGTGGGAGGTGTCTAGCTAGAGCTACAACCTAAGGGCTAAAAACTGATTGGTCAAATATGAGCCAATCAGCTGTCTATCTGACTCACCTGGGAAATACTTAAATTAACTTCTCTAGAGGAAGCGGGTCTCTTCCCCCACATGGCAATGGAGTAGAAAGATTGCTGAATTTCCAGGCCTTAGGAAGGTAAGGCCTTCCCCCACCCCAGCTAATGGCTGGGGTGGGGCCAGGCTCCAGACTTTTTCCTTCATGAACCTCTCCTCATAATGGGAGCTCTCTATTATCTTTTCTTCTGCTGCTTATTTAGTTGAACAACTTAAGTTCTGTTAAACTCTCCACATGTTTTCCCCACACTGGTGGATGGAGAACTCTGTAACTTCCCACTTGGTGACTGGGAGGCTTCCCCATCCAATTCCCCTTTTCCTAAATTAATAAATTAGAATAAATGTATAATAAGTTTAATTTCTGTCCCTGTGTATAATTCTTTTGCATTAGAGGACACAAACTCGGGGGGGGGTGGGATTCTATGGTAAAAACCAAATATAACTGTGCCAAGATTTCCCCGTATCATAAGTAGGACATTTATAGGGTGGAGGCCTTCAAAGGTCTATGGGATAAAAGTTGTGTCAAGTCAGAGGTGGGCAAGAAGTGGCAGAGTAGTAATAACCAATAAATGGAGTCATGAGCCTGAGAAGAGATGGGGTTATGTAGCAGGTAGGAATGAGTGGGGGGAGATTCCAAACAGAGGAGACAAGAGCAGCCAGGAGAGCAGACAGAGCCATCACGAAGAGCACGAGAGAGGAGTATGCAAGGAATTTTGACCAGGGAAGGCCAGCAACACCACAGTAGACAGATGTACATTACCACTACCAAAGAGCCATGGAGGGATGACAGCACAGACTTAAATGGGAAAGGAAGGTAAGACTTTCAAGGCTGGGTCTCCAGACAACAAACCAAGGTTGATTGACAATGGGATATTCAGAAGAGAGGAAGCATTTGCGTATTTTACATATACTGAGTAGAATTGGGCCTTGGTTTTATACATGTTTAAACTTCTGTTTGGGAATTCACTAGAGATATGACATATGAATTTGGAGCAGAGAAAAATATCAGATTCTTTCTAAAGACTTTGGAAATTTCCTTAAAAAGGAATGCTTGGGATACTGACTTATTATCAGAGAGAAGATAGTTGTGGAAGGAGAAGGGAGAGCTGTCATGGAATATTAACAAGCAGGAGAGTTTAGACACATTTAACAGGGTCGCCAAAGAGGGAAAGTCCTTGCTGAGAGTGTGTCAAAGAGATGATTGATTAATAAGATTAAAAATTAGGAAATGCAAAATACCCTGCTAGTTTGCATATTAAGAGATTATTGCCAACGCGCGTGGACATCTGGCAGAGTTTAAGTGGGACATGAGAGAAACAGTTCTTTCAAAGTACTTTTGATAGGAAAAAACACCCATGAGTAAGCTGAAAAGTGATTATGATAATTACCATTTAGAGAGTACCTAAGAGAGACCAGACATTATATGCAAATTTTCTCCATTTGAGTCCAACACAAGCAGTTGGAATCCCGACCCTCTTTTCCAGATGTCTAATTTATTTATTTTTATTTTCCTTGAGTGAGGCAGGCTCTTTGGAACTGATTTGGGCTGCTGTCTGTCTGTAATAAGAGATTGAATAGTTTGACATCCAGGAGATACTGTCTGTAATAGTTTTTGAATGGCTACCATAAAACCTTTCACCCCACTCTAAGACAAAGTGGTAGGGTCACAACAGAGACATGATGAGCGCATTAAAGAATGGAAAGTCTCTGGGATAGTCAGGTAGGTAGAGAGTACACCCAGGACAGGGTTGACTTCAGTGGTCTCCAGATTAGGAAAAAGCATTTCCTTCAAAGACCTTGGTTACTTGGTTACTGGTTTAAGGAGTACCTGAGTTCTTGTCTACAAAGTTGAAGAATTAAAATCATAGACAACAAGATAGTAAGGTATAGCGGGAGACTTTATTATTTAAGGGAACATGGGGAGTTATAGAGTTCTCCAGCAACCAGTGTAGGGAGAAAAACGTGGAGAGTTTAACAGAACTTATGTTGTTTAGCTAAACAAGCAGAAAGGGGAAAGATCATGAGAAGAAAAGATTCATGTGGAAGAGAAATCCAGCTCCTCACCACAGGCTGTGGCGGGGGCTGGGGAGACCTTACCAGTCCCTGGAGAGTCAGAGGTCCTTCTGCTAGCCTGTCATGTGGGGAAGAGAGTGTTTTTTTTTTATTTTTTTATTTTATTTTATTTTTTTTTAGGAAAGTTAATTTAAGTGTTCCCCAGGTGAGTCAGAGAGACAGCTGACTGGTTCATATCCAACCAGTCAGTTTTAGCACCTAGGTTGTAGCTCTAGCTAGACACCTCCCACTCAAGGGGAGGGTTCTCTTTGGAGCTGCATGACCCATCACAATTCCCCCCTCTGAAGAAATAACCCTAACTGCTGTTAGGGTATTGGGTATGGAATTGAAAAGAAAAAAAGCACCAGAAAGAAGTATATACATGTTTAAGAAACAAGAGTTAACAATATTCTTTTTGATCCTGTAAGAGGCAAGGCAAAGCTCTGACTGGGGAGGGATTAAGGAGGAGTTTGGCAACATTGTGTGGGGTCTCACTCCTAAACTCTCACATAGTTCCCCCCCCCTCTTAAGGACACCCCAACTGCTGTTGGGAAATGGGGACGAAGAAATTTCTCTCTTATCTATTTTTTGCTGAATAGGACATGAAGTTATGGCAGTTGGGGATATCTCTCAGAGAGGGGATGGTCCAAGAGAGAGAACCATTAGCCATATATCACATTGTCAAGATTTTGTGTGGTATCTCCCCCAGAAGTGGGGAGTGTTTTATATAGGGTGTCCAGTGTAGAATGGTTTAGTGTCGATGATGTTGGATATCCACAGTGGAAACTCAAGATTTATCCCCAGAATTGCTTATTGAATGGCATCATAGCATCTGATATGGTCTGAGACATTTTCTGTATGACTTGTAAAGAATATGACATATATTAACAGAGTTATTAAGATAAATATATAGCATTTAATCCTAATAACAGCACGTGTCACCTTGGGCAGCTATGAGGGTATTTAGAGGCCTGTGATTTTTATGATCATCTTTATTATTTGAATTTTAGAATTTAGCAGATTTTCTTAGCAGTATCTTTTCCAATGGAAGGAATAAACATTAATAGATGGCAATATTATTGGAAAATATTTTAAGTCTGTCTGTATTTAAATTTGTAAATAAGTTGAGCATGTTAAGGTGTTTACCTTGTCTTTTTTGTATCTAGGAAAATTTTTAAATATATCTTTTAATCTTTCCTGGGGCAAGCCAGGGACAGAGATTGGTGTCACAAAACCCTTTAGTGTCAGTGGGAGTGGTCCAGTAAATATTTTATTTTAGATCCCATCTTGTTAGAAACCATTTTGATGGTAGGAGGTTTATGACAGCCTGTTGTAAAGAATCTGTCTGGGGGAGGAGAGGTAAAGATTTGGGAGTGAGTGACAAGGTCAGACTTTGAGGCCAGTTAGAATACCTGCTTGTTGAAGATTTTCTGGCCACCTTAGCATGAGTATGCAGTGACAACAGGAGGCTTTTGCTTCTCCCAACTCGGAATTGATCATTCTGGCTTTCTCCAATACAGCATTCTCATTTAACATCTCCTGGGACCTCTTGTTTCATATACCACCCCCATAAAACATTCAAAAAGGGGGTGATGAAGCATTTCCTGTCAGAACTGGATGCCTCCACTATTCCTGGTACGATCAGTGTCTCTCTAAGTAAACTCAACATGTGTGGCACTCTTCAGACAGGCATGCCACCACTCTGTAATAACTTGCCAGATATTAACACTGTGTCATCTAAAATCTTTCCATGCTTAAATTTTTCCACATCTCCTGTCCACTTTGGGGGAGGAGTTAGCTTCTGCCTTCTACATGTAATGATGTCCTCATGTGCTATTTGCTCTTGGCAAAAGTGAAGGTGAGCAGGTTACCCCACCAAAGCCCCCCCCCACCCGACATAAGTGTAGAATTCCTCTCTGTAGGCCTTTGGAAAGTACTGGGAAGAGGTGCAATGTCCCTTCTTCTGTACCTGACATTGAGCACAGAAGAATGTGCAGTGAGGGCAAAGCAAGGCAGCATGGTGCAGAAAAACATGCGGGGATATTTCCTGGGGGCGGGGGTGATTACATCTGTCAAGTCCTGAAGCCCTGTGCCTGGGAGAAGGGAAGTTCCCTGCTCCAAGTGCCAAGATTTTGAAGCTTTCGGAACCTTCAGCTCTAGCTCATCCTTGGTAATATCTCCTTGAAGAAGTGCGAAGGAGTCTGACACCTTTGAGACTGTGTGATGCTGTGGAGGGAAGTGTTGACAGGGTGGTCGGAGATGTGAGGGCTTCCTTGAGGAGTGATGCAATGATCTGAGGAGATGGACACCCCACACATCACATCCCACTCCCCAAAGTCATACTTCGTGAACTGAGCTTTTCCAAGTTGGACAAACCTAACACAGATAAAGCAGGTAGACTGCCTTATCTTTTACGCGATTTCATTCACTTTTTTTTCCCCTGATAATCAGGAAAAAAACCTTCCATTCACTCCCAGGAATCTACGTATCCCCATATTCTTAGCTTTAAGTGAAAACAAAAGAAAAAACTTTAAAAGCAAAACACTAAAAACTTTAAATCAGGTGACTCACTATTCCTCACCTGGTAGGTGCCTACAAGTGCCTTGACACACTGGCAAAGCTAAAGAGGTTGGAGCTTCCCACCAGAAGTCACACCACAGTGGTCTACAGCTCATCTCGGGACTCCACAGCAGGCCAGGATCTTCCTGCAAACAACTTTACAAAACTCATTCAGCTCATCACATGGTTTCAAAGCCACTCTAAACTACGCCCTGTTTAGCAAGGTGACTCTGTGGTCATGTACGGGAATTTTATAGCAATCTTGTGTGACTATGAAAGTGTTCTGTAAACACTCAATTCTGGTCCATGACGTACTTGCCATGGGCAAGAGTTGGTGGTCCCTGATGACTGCTGTTATAGGACATGTTCAAATCTTGATATGTTTCCTATTAGGAAACTTTCGGGGTCACAGAAACCATGGGTGAAGAACAACATGGTGGACATAGTCCCTGATATCTTGTAGTAAACATAAGAAAAGCAGCATGGCTTGAGATCCATCTATATCAAAGTTCCCTGTGAAAGAAAATTCAAAATAATTGATCAAAACACAAATCATCACCAGGGAGATCATGTTCTATTCAGATGGAGAAGTTTCTCAGTTAAGTGAGGAAAGGAGGGCTCAGGGTGACAATCTGGTGCCCAGAAAAGCCACCATGGAAGAGCCAGGGTGTGTAGGACAGCTTGTCAGTGCTCAATGTGACAAATGCCCTCACCCCTATATCCCCCCCCCATCCACCACACACAGAATGGTAGCTAAGAAAAGGATGCTGTACATGAAATTTACGATGACAGAATTATGAGCTACAAGAAGCTTTAGAGAATTTCAATATTGGTGAAGTCAGCTTAAATCTAGAGAGCTGAGACCACTTGCAAGATCCTCCCTGGTCACAGGACTGAGGCCTTAGCTTCCCACTTACTTTTACCTGCCCTGTCTCTCTCCATCTCTGTTTTCCTACCTTAACCTAACTGCTTAACCGCACCTCTGTCCTGCAGTCTTTAGAGCATGTTTCTTATTGGGAAATGGATTCCAAGGCTAAGATCTTGTTGAGTATCATGCAGGGCTGTAATTGCTATCAGAAAAGCACAGGGCATGGTGTCACCCTCCAAGTCCTTGGGGAAGCAGATAAACATTGCTGACACTTATGTAATACACATATTGCATGCACTGTGTTTTTATGTGCACTTTTGTGTGTGATGTACATGTGAATATGTGTGATCCTACATGTGTGAGGACACATGGGTGGGGGTGCACATGTACAGATCTGTGCATGTGTGTGGAGGCAAGAGATCAATGCTGGGTCCCTCCCTCAGTCTCTCCCACCTTTTTTGAGACAGGGTCACTCACTGAAGCTGGAGCTCACCAATCAAGCTGTAAACCCCAGAGATCCTCAGTCTCTTCTCCCCAGCACTGGCATCATGTGCTGCTGTGCCTGGCTTAGACACAGGGTCCTTGATGCTAATTTAGGTCCTCACACTGTGTGGCAAGCACTTTACCAACTGAGCCATCTCCCCAGCCCTTATGCTAATTAATTCCAGCTCACCATTTCATCCTTGCTAAGTAAGCCTGAGCCTGATTTGCCAAACTAGATAAGCTAGTGTTAACAGAATGGAAGCTATCACTGTAGAGTGGCTGTGACCTCCAATGGATCATGGATTCAATCTCTGACTCTCCCCTAATGCATCTACAGAACAAAGATAAGAAACAGCTATCTCCTCACAACCCTATGCAGGATTGCCCAGGGTCAGTTACATTGTGGCATCACATGCATGTAACCATGGATATTGGCTCGTCAGCAGGAATTACTGGAAGAGAAGCAGATTCCTTAATCTCACTCCATGGATTAAGAAGGACACCACAAACAAATCCGACTATCTTGAGCTCAGAGAGAGTGCCAACCATCCATTTGTGTGCATTTCCCTCAAAGGATAGTCAGTCCATGAAAAGTTCTGTTCTCTGAAGAGGGGGGATTGGAAGAATGTAACTATGAACTTGCATTTGGGAGAGGTCTGTCTATGAGAAAGCCAGAGCTTCTGGCTCACTGTGGCTGTCCTCCGGGAGAGGTGGCTGCCACCCGAGGATCTGGGTCAGGAGTGTTGGGAGCCGCAGTGACACTGCAGTTCTGAGGATGCTTTGGAGTGAGCCTGCATCTTCTAGGTCTCAGGTTCATTGGCGGGCAGAAGCCTTCTCCACACAGATGGAAAAGCTGCCTTGGACCCTCCGGCTTCAGGCTTTGTGCGCAGGTTAGAAAGCCAGCTTCCATTTTTATGGCATACAAGAAGAAGTCTTTTGAATTTAAGGAATCAAGCTGCCGCAGCTGCTAGGAGGCAAGGAATTGAAAAGGCTTTGTAGCTGTCTGCTGAAAGACAGTTCTGCACCTTTTCATACAAGCCTTTCACACTGCATGACATTTCTCTGCTTGTTTTTCTTCCCCTCCTTCTTCTAGCACATTCCACAGTAAAATTATAAGCATAGCTATCCACCGTCTGGCAGGGCTCTCCTCCCTGAAATGAAGCCGGGATGCTTTTCAGTGTCACCCTGTGCCTTCTCTTCTGCTTTTAAATCACATATTGAGGAAAAAACCTTCAAAATTAATTTCTAGGTCTCATAAGGCCTCTGTGTGTCATCTAGGATCTCAGCTTATTTCAGGATGGCAGAATTAAATTGCTTTTGAGGTTCATATCTGGCAGATTTTTTTTTTCAGGGCATGTACTGCCTTGTTTTTTTTTTATTGTTACTGTCTATCTGTTTTGGGTTCATTCCTTTAATTTTTTTAATCCTTTGGAACCTCACCGTTTATTGATATCTATTGTAAGGGACACCAGAGAAAGAAAGAACATAGGCCTAGAAAGTTCTTTCATTCTGGAGGAAACATATGAGTTTAATGGGTCCTTAAGACAACTTTTTTACATTCTTCTTTTATTTTTGCCAAATTCAAGCGCAGCTTTAATACTTGTTTCTATTTTAAGATTCAATATAACTTGATTATGGTAAAAATTCAAAGGATTTAAAAATATTGTGTCACGGAAGAATTGATATAATTAGAGTCTCATTTAAATATTTCTATTGGGGCTTATATTGTGTAATTTTAGATGTCTCCATGAAACCCTGTTTTTCTTGCTCTGCAGTCAATCTAGTCTCTCCACTAACATACTCTTATTTTGAACAGCAACCTCCATATTCTATTTTACTGAGAAATCTGTTGTTTCTAAGCATGTTTCCTGTGAACTAGGAATAATAAAACATAATCAATAGCTACAGCCAGATACTCTTTTATCTCTCCTAATTCCTGCCTCACAGGAAGTGGATTTTAGAAGTAGTGTTGAGAATGCTCTTTGAAATGCTTGCAAAATACTTCTTTTTTTGTCTATGAAGATCCCTTCTTGTAGCAAAGCTGCCCCACAGTATCAAAGGGACATCCATCCCCTGCTTTTCCCTCCCTGATAGATCCACTAATTTCTTAAACAGAACATGATAGAATGAGAACCGTGAGCCTAGTCAGGTTTCATTGGACAATAGATAATTCAATCACACACACCTTTTTCCAAACACCTACAGGGAAAAGAATTTCCACTCCATGTAACACAATTACATGCATTTCAGTTGCTTATGATAAGGCGGCGAAGTAAAGTAAATAAATAGTAATTATAAAAACATCACAAGTGGTACATAACAGAACATTTCAAAAGGATAAATCAAGTTGTTTTGGAGGGTCAAAGAAAGGATTGAATAAATATTGTTATTAGAATTTCTTTCATAAAATAATTACTAAGATCTAGATTCCCTATTCCCAAGCAAATAAGATATAGATCCCTAACAACCAGGATTGTTTTTTATATCTTCTAGTCCATATAAGACACTTGCCAAAGGGAAGTATACACATTTGTCAATGCCATGTGCCAACATCTTAACTATAAACCAAAAAAAGCAAATGGATTATCTACAAAACGCCTTGAGTCAACTGCAATGTTACTCATCCTTTCCCCTCTGATGCCTACACCTGGCATATTGGAACAAATTTTGAATCAAAATGAAGGTGTATGTAGAAAATCAGGCATCGAGTGCAGTGTCTATGTATATATATATTATTTCCTTCTATAATAGTATGTATAAATCTAATAGAATAATCTGGTGGGCAAAACCAAAACCTACTGTCTATTCATTTTCTGATAATATGTCAGGAGTTTTCTCCAGGAAGTAGAATTTCAAAAACAATCCTTTGTTTCTGTAAAAGTAGATGCTGAAAGGGCGAGGCATGATGATACTTCAGAGATAATGTGTGATATTATTTCAGAGACATTTCATTCACCAACCCTACAATGCTGTACACAATAGCAATGCTTATTCTCTAAATTTCAATTTATGCTAACTAAAGCTAAATAAAATAAAAAATAACATAGCACATTGAAAGTGTTTAGAAGCCACAAATGTGTGACACATCCCTGTGGGGCGAAGTGGACAGTGAGCATTTCTGTCATTGTAGCCAGGGCTGCCTTTGTGTTCATATGGGAACACAAAAATAAATTTACTGCTTAGGAGAGTAAATAGTAACCTATGTATTGGATGGGCAGGTGAAGAGAGTTCTGACACCGAGTCTCTCATCTCCTTTGCAAGCACTGAGTAAGCTATGCCGATGTGGAGATGGTGATGGTACCGGTATTGGTCATCAGATCAGTGCTGATGATGGCTGAGCTGATGATGCACAGGCAAAGGTGTCATACCAAGGAAGAGCCCAGCTGGGGTCCAGTGTCTTTGTGTGTTCTGGGCAATGGTTGCCAACTCTACACAGGAAAGTCATGCCCAGAGGTCTAGGCTGTCTACAAAGCAGACGTGTGCATATGTTCACCTGAGTCCTTCCCAACATGCCTAAATCTGGATGATATATGCTGGAAACATGCTATATTTGGGCCAGAGTCCTAGACGTGACCTTGAACATGGGAAAAGGAGGCATGACATGCGGCCAATAACCTGTTGTAATTGCCATGTAGTGATGGTCAGTATTCAGGTTAGTTATTTCCAGTTGTATGAGAGGATATCTGTGGAACCTTCCTACAAGATGAACAGCTTCCAAGAGTTTCTGCAGTCCACAAGCACGTTGAAACAGTTGGTACCACTCACGGTCTCAATGAAGAGAAACCACTTTCACAAGAGATTGATTGACAGCTCTGAATTTTGCCAATGGTTCTCCCCCATGACTGATGCTGTGGCATTACTTGTAACCTTGTCATTACGGGACAAGTCCCATGAGGAGCTGTGTGGTGCACCCTGGGCAGCTCAAGGAGCAATCCTGCTTGCCCTGCCTCATCTCTCCTTGGGTCATGTCCACTAACTGTCCTTACCTGTTTTTATGTTCCAGTATACACACATATATGCTGGTGGGAATTAATTGATGTCATAATCCAAACATTCACGGCACTGAGCTAGGGCCAGTAGTATCTGTGAACGCTAATACAGTATTAAAGCAAATCAAATCATCTCTTTAAGCTTGACCTGTCCAAGTTCCTCCACCTTTCGAACCCCGTGTTCCTCTTCGGTAAAATTAAGATCTTAATAGTGTTTCCAAGTTTGTGTTAAAAGAGTTAATATTTGCAAGTCCAATTACCTAGTTTTGTTTTACATCACAATTTCTTTATTACAGAATTATGTTAAAATGCCATGTGTAATTAGTGGTATTATTTGGTTTTAGTATATAATTTATATTTGCTTTCCTGTGTGCTTCTGCTTCTTATGAATTCTGATAAACACGTTTTATTTTGAAAATTCAAGGTTTTCTAAGATGATAAATAGGAGGAAAAAGGGTAAACGAATTTGCTGGTGGCGAAATTGTTGTTAGAAATAGGCATTTGACATTGGCTTTACCATAGCATTTTTCTTAATCCTTTATCCTGGCTAAATCCATGATTCCTTCTGTGATTTCTATAAATAGTAAACTTTTTCTTTCTTAAAACCACCACACCACTTGGCCTATATTTTTTATATTTCTCTTAGGAAAATAATGTTTTCTCTTTTGTGCATTTCTTTTTAATTGTTGATCTTACCCTAGGGAATGTGTTATAGGATTCTGAAAGGCAGGGCCTATGGATTAGTTTTCTTTCCTTTCATTCAAAATCCTGCACGGCACCTGCAATGGCCAATGTTCGTGTGTGTGGACATGTCAGTGACAGATTTGAAGTCAGGAAATCTGAATGTGCCTAAAGCAAGTGGTTGAAGGGGATTCGTCGAAGGGAATAGTGGCTTTAAAATGGGATGATTCGGGGACAATTGTTGCTTCAAATCATCGCTTCTGTCCCTGAAGACCCCTGATTCCAAATGTGTGCTCGACATTTCAAGGGACAAAATTAATTTCTATTAGTTTCTATTCCCTTGAAGAAAGTTGTATCATTACTATCAAAGGCCTCTGTCATTATCTCGGTATAAAAATCTATATGAGAATTTTCTAGATGATAAATTCATCATATTCATCTTTGCTGTCATCCACGAAGCACCGATACCTCTCCACACAAACCATTTAGAGCCATTGTGTTATTTTATATAAGAAAAGCATGCATTTCCAACACCAAGATAATGTGTCTGTTTGGTGTTCATGCCCCAAAGCTGATAAGATGGCCAAAAGGAATACGTACATCAGTATGTATTCTCGTTTGAAAGAAGAAACATGGGCAAATAGTGAAGCTAGTTTAAGCAGTAAAACAGGATCTGCTGAGGAGCAGATAAGAGGCCAGAGACATAGAGAAATGAAAATATCCTTGAACTCTCTAGACTGATAGAAACACCTCCCAGTGCCATCTCTGTAGATGCCGCTGCAAGTCCCCACCCGCATACCCTCTGTGCCCCCATTCTGCACCAACATCCAGCATGCTGGAGGAAGTAGGATATGGGATGTGGGACCCACTCCAGATGCCTGCACCCTCCCTGTGGGTCAGGCAGGGGGGGTATCGAGAATTTTAATTCCCTTTGTGACAACTGTTGTCGGCAGAAAGGAGAAAACTTTACAGTCATGAAGAGGGGCTTTGAAAATGAACAATTGGGGATGGAGAGGAGGTTCAGCGGTTAAAGCGCTACGAGACCCAACAATCCAGGTTCGATTCCCCAGTACCCACATAAAGCCAGATGCACAAAGTGGCACATACATCTGGAGTTCATTTTCAGTGGCTACAGGCCCTGACGAGACTATTTTCTGTCTGTTTCTCCTGGTCTATCTCTCTCTGCTTTTAAATAAATAAAAACATTTATTTTTTAAAGTAAATGAAACAATCAAAAATAAGTTAAACCCTGTGATGCGTAAATCAATCCAATTAACATTAATATGGATGTCTAACTTTATGATGAAACTTGAATTTCTCTCCGATTGTTAGATTTACTTTCACATGCTTGAATGGATGAGAATGTAATATGTCCAGGTCCTTAATCTAAAAAGTGGAGGTCTTAATTCTCTCCCATGTATATTAAACTGCTAAGCAATTGCTAATGGGATTAGAACGATTAAGAGAAACTATTTTCTGGTTGATATGTTAAGTTAGAATTTAGAAGCATTGTATGTGATAGACTGAAAGCCTATTGGTGTATATATGCAGCCATAGTGTCAGCCTAGGATACCCACTCACTCTAGAATATACTACTATGTGTGAGTGAGGACTGGGGTTATATTCTCTCCAGTTTAAAAATGGTTTCCTTTTCTGGGTGGCATAGTTTTTTTCTCAGATTGCTCCTGGTTTTCAGTCACCAAATGAAATAGTCTTGTTTTAAAGCTTAATTTAAATTTGCATTCTGAGCAGTTCTGGAGGTGGGGAGCTGACAGATTAGGCATGCAGAAATAAATATGATAATGTTTTTTAGGATAAAACTCAGCTACTTAGAGGGAAGGCAAGTGAGAAATCTAAATATAACGTGAAGCTGTATTAGGCTTAATGAATACTGCTGATGTAGTCTACATTGCTGAGCTGTTCGTCCATGCACACGTCCCCAGGAAGCAAAATAAGAAGCCTATAATACCTTGGAGAGAGAAGAATTTCTGTTTACACTTGGGGTTAATAATTGTTCTGTTGGGGAATTCAGGAGGAAGCATTTTCCAGGGATTTTTATTGCCACTGAAGATTAAATTCTACTGACCCAGAATACTGCAGGCACCCAACTTTTTTCTTTCTCTGCAGCTAAGCAAAATGTTGATATAATGTGTTCTTCAATTTAACACAGTTGTGTTTTATCTAGAGGTCTGCACTGGAGTCACTGGTTTTGCCCAGTGAAACTGACTTTCTCATTGGTTCCTGCTTCCAGCTTTTAAGAGCTCCTTCCGAAGATGCAGTTCCCACACCACTAGATGGTTCTCTCTCTCTTTCTCTCTCTTCTCTCTTATTTTATCTCTATCTTCCTTTAATTTCTCTCTAATATAGCTGCAATATCTTTCATTGGGAAAAAGACAGCCAACCCTCCTCACCTCCACAAATTCATTATCAAACCTAAACATTCAATGGAAAAATAATAATAAAAGTAATACCTCCCAAATTTTGCATAACCATGTTTACTAGAGCATTTTTTGCATGCTGAAAGCATAATTATGTTCATATTGTTCTCAGCAGTATATGATAAATAATTGAACATTTTTAATGCTATACTCCTAGTTTGAGAATAAATAGAACAGATAAGATAATTATATTAGTTTCTCACTTTTTTCTTCCCAGGCCTGTATCTTATTTGTGTGATAATGATCTTGTTGTGATCAACCGTGAATTGTTTTTTTTTTTTTTTAATATGGACTCTTCCCTGTGGTAAAATTTTTAGTTTATGACTTCAAGATAAAGTGTCCACCATGGCAGGGAAGGCAGGGCAGGTTTATGAGGAAGCCTGTGTCACGTGATCACATCAGCAGAGAGGAAGTAGATCATATATAAGCATGGCTGGGCTATAACATCTCAAGCTCCACCCCCAGCGGCATACTTTCTCCAGCAAGGCTCCACCTCTTAAAGAGTCCAACAACATTCACAAACAATGCCATCAACTGCCTATTAAGGGTTCAAACAGAGGAACTGTAGGACAGTTTACATTTTAACCACCGAAGGCATCATGACCTTTCATTTGTCTGCTGTAGAGTCTCCATGAATAGGAAATTTTCTAAGGTAACTCTGGAACAATTGAGTGTTTTTCTAAGAAATATTCATCTTCTAACCAATATTTAGCACTCTGCTCTTTCTGTCAAAACACAGTACAATTTCAATAGAGAACATCTCCTCACCTCAAGTGGAAGGATATCAATTATCATTATATCAATTAAGGGTCAGTGATAATTGCCTTAGGAAGGCCAAAATCAGAGATACCCCAATACTAAACACTAGGATTCTCACAAGATATTAAACAGAAACTCAGACTTCCTAATTGCATAAACAATTCATTGATTCTGCACATGCTAAGGAATGGACACTGAACATAAAACAAGCTCAGACATCAGTGCTGAGCTCCTAACCTGATAGACATTTTAAATTAGAGGAATTGGTTTCCCTCCACTGTCTTTTAAAATTCCAAGATGACAAGGCAGGTGTACTTCATGAGGGCATTAGCACCCCAGGGTGCATCTCTCATGCTATGCCATCCCAGACCTCCGTGTCTAGATGTCCATCCCCATCCCTCAGTCTCTGCTCTTCATCTGACAGACAGGAAAGGACAGACATGTACTCCCACAGGATCCTAGATGTCCATTACCACCTCTATGGCCTCCACTCCACAGCTGACAGACGCACAGAAGGCTGCAGGAACACCTAGTACTTTTTGTTCCTGTCTCATGAGATTCAGGGGCACACTGGGCTATAAAATGGTCAGAGATTTTATATATGTGTATGCATACAATATATGCAAGTGTTATATATATGCAAATACATGCAATTTATTATATATGTAAATATATGTGCAAATATTTCATATGCAGATATTCATATATATAATTTTTTAAAGGTCAGGGAGATACAGTTCTTATTGACTAGGCTTTTGTGTTCCAAAAAACCTAATGACTGACTGAAAAGTAAGCAATGTGTTGTTTTGAGCTCAGAGAGTGATATTTCATTTTTATGTGTTTAGGATTATAATCACAAAGCACATAAACTTTTAGCAGAGACTTCATGCTAGTTTTTTAATCATAGTTTTATCTGCTGTACTGGACTAGGAATTCAAGGTAATAAATTAAAATATTTGGATAATGTTTGCCATAAGTCACTAATTCCAACTCCTTAAATTGATGTTTCCTTTACTTACATGAGATATTCCACAAATCAGTGTCTTCATGTGAGTAATCATTCACAAAGCTAATACGATCTGGACTCACTTAATAGACTCAAAACACACCAGAAGTTTGTTACAATATGTTTTGTGAAAAAGTCATTTGACTGAAAAGTTAGGTGTTACACATTAGGCATATTGATAATTGTATTGACTATTTTAGTTTCAATGGGTCATTTACTTGGCTGTAGCATACAACTTATATTCTGGGGCATAATTATTTAGGTATTTTCTCAAACTCACAAAAACACTTAAAACGAAACAATTCTTCATCCAATTATTACTGGTCATTGCACATAGTGATTTCTTGACCACACAGAGAACATTTTAAAGAAGAAAGTAGGTTATGGGGGTAAGAAGGGGAAAGGATGTATTTAAGTAAATTGGTAAGCATGTTTGAGGAGGATACAGGCAGGGACATTTATGTAAAATGTAATAATGATACCAGAGAAGAACATAGTCCAAATTCTTAGCACCATATGAACCAGAAAAATCCAATAATAGTAGCTATTAACTCAATTTTGTTGGATATCAAACACTGCTTATGTTTTCACTTACACATAGTCTAATTTAAATCCCAATTACTTCTATAAATATTATTATTTTTGTTTTGCATTTCTTTGAGGTCTTTGGTGGTGCAATAGACATTAGAACTCTGATCAACCTTTGATCACATGGTTATCTACCAGGATTTCCATTTCCTACATGCTGGAAAAAAGGAAAATGTAAATTATATAAATTATATATTTTTTTTCATCTGAGACACTCTGTGCACCCTGCCCTTTTAATTCCTACAGACTCAAAGATGACTAACTGAGAAGGGCTGATGTTAGAATGAAAACCTACCTCATATTCTCATTATAAAATTACATGAATTTATTCAATAAACTTTTAATGAACCTGACATAGTGCTAGAAAGTGCATGCTATTTATGTTCTAGAATAAGGTCTGTTTAATTGCATAGGATCTTAAATAAAACAATCTATCATAAAACACTAGAATAATCATGAACCAGGGAAACAAGATGTCAGAAAAAGAACAGTAAAGTAGAAATTAGGACAACTAAGGTTTTCATTCACTGACTACTTGGGGTAACTTCAGTCTGATTCTTCCAGTGGTAATTTCAACTATACACATATCTTTATATTTAAAATAAAAGCTCATTCCCTGCCATGAACAGTCAAATAAAGGTAATGAGATAGGCAACTTTGTAGGAAGGAATAAGCAACATTATTTGAGTTCAAAACCATGAATCAGTCACTACAGTGACATATCTAGGGGGACAATCATCGAATGTCCTCACCTACCAAGGTGACCACAACCCTCTGTGTTGTTTGTTTAAATGCCTGTGGGTTTCTGCAAAGCTACAGTGATGAGTCGGAGGAGCACAGCCTCTCTTGGCAACTCTCTGACCTAACGACTTTTGGGAGGAAGTTTTCATATTTTAATTTCTTTCCATCTTTAAGGTAATATTAATTCTGTATCATAAGTGATAAAACCTATACATTAGATAAGAAGGAGCCTTTTCCAAGTTCAAATTCATTGAGGGCATGAGCTTTTCAATCAAAGTTAATTTCCAAAATAAGTCCTTTAAGCAGAGGATGAGAAGGGCAGTGGAAGAATGGGGCACCTCTACTTCCTAAAGGTTTGATTATTAAAAATTGGTATTGTTGCTTGATGTTGTAATGGGTTTTTCTTTGCAGCAGAAATCAAGACTGTTTTGATATAATCAAATGTGGTCTGTGACTTGAGCAAGAAAAGTTCCAAAACTGATCAAATGGCTGAGCCACCAAAAATTTAAAAAAAAAAAAACATTCACTGTCACCTAAACACTCTATAGGCAGAGCCTGGTCTAGGCTTTACTCAACACCCATCAAACTAAAGTAAAAATACATCAAGCTGTATAGGAATCCTTCCTTCTGCCAAACAGTCCTTCAAAATTGGTTTCTGACTTGGTGATGAGCTATATATAGAGAGAGTGAAAGCTAATCCAGCCATCTTTGCCCTAACTTTCCCAATCTTCAAATTAAAAGTGAAAGAGACAGCCAGAGAAGTGTGGATCCAGAGGCAGGCAAAGAGCTTGCAGTTTCTGGAAGAAGTAGAAAGTGAGGTAACCTGGTAATGGGTTTGAGGGGGTTGAGACTGGGGTCTTCCGGGGTGTGAGGTTGCCCTCCAGGGACCCTCACCCTTTTGTCTGCTCCTGATGCAAGCCCTAATCCTTCCTGCAGCTGAGCTGTTCTTCATGGAACCCAAGGGTTGAAATCTAACCACCATGTCTGTGAACTGCCATGTGTGATTTAGATCGTCTCCTCTTCAGTAAAACCAAAGGGGTGATTTTCACCTACTGAAATCCAGTGAGGAATCCGTAAGTGCATGAAGCCAGCCACACACTTGGCACTTAGTGAAGTCCATGGTGCTTGAGTCTGAGAGGCACTTTTCATGTTTCTGAAATTGTGTTATTTTCTGCTCCTGTGTACATTTATGATATATTCTGAGGGGAGCATATTATATTGCAGATAAGTAGCCATGGTCCTGTGGCAATGAACTCTGTGATATGGTATAATTATGAATTTATCTGGGTGATGCCAACCTCTCCCAAACAAAAACAAAAAAACAAAATTGATATTATAAAAGTCTCTCCCATGAAAGGACAGTTGGAATTCCTCCCATTCTGTTTTCTCTAGAAATGTCCTGTTTCTTTGTGACACTCAGAATCTACTTAAATTCATTTCATACTGTCCCATGGCCGTCGTCATTGAGGCAGAGTGAAAGGACAGATTTGTAACCTAAGACCCATGACCAGAACAGTGCTTGGTGTAGTCATAGATGTATGTCAAGCAAAGAAAATGATTTTGAAGACACCAGCTGCACAGTTCTTTCTCATAGCTGTGACAAAAATTTTACTTATATGAGATAGTTGGCTTTTGACACACATTTTTAAAATAAAATTATGATTGAGGCCCAAGAAGTGGATATCAGGAAACCACATAATCTGAATTTCTTTAACTGCAAGTCTAACACTTTAATCCATAAATAGCTAGAATTAAAGCAATTTCTGGATTGCATCAAGCTGAGCCAGACTGGCATAATGCAAAATCCATTTAGATTCTGTTTCTCAAGAAAATTGAGATTTATAAATGAAAAAGGTTTTGGTGGCTACATTGAATATTTATATCCAAATGTGGTGGCCAATCAATTGGTTGACTATAGTCATTTCTTCACACAATGCCAATGCTTGAAAAAAATTCACATCCCATTCCAGATATAACTGGAAGAGATTTTCCATGCGGATTTTTGGCAAATGGAGAAGGCAAAATATTGCATTGATTGAGATCTGCCCTTACCAGAGTTGAATTTAAAGGCTAATGAAGTATGCATTTTAGTTTGTGACTGTTTACATTCAAAATCATAACACAAATTATTTTAAGAAAAATAAGTCTAAATCAGAAGACGTTTCTACTCATCTCTTCTATGTGAACAAGTGTGTCTACTATGGATAGCGGGTTCATCTGCCTAGGAAATTTCATTTTGCTTCAGGTGTTCCTACATAGGCTCAGGAGCATTTACTGAATAAAGACAAGGTACTGGTTGGTGTCCTTAGTGGTGAAGATAAAACAGACATGTTATTGCCTGTCTTTAGTTGTTTCCAGAAATAATTAATTATAATATTTAAGTACCATCTTTACTAACTTGCACTTGAACTCTGCTGGCGCGTTGGTTTCATTCACACCCGTACATTGGCACTTCTGCTTCAGCTTTACAGATTCAGGTTTAGGCTTCCTTTCCTTTTATAACATTATTTTCTTTCATATTCATAATATTGCTTGAATTATTTGTGCATATGTGTGTATGGCATGCCGGAGTCTCTTGCCTTGGGAAATGAGTGTGTGTCCAGCTAAGGAACTGAATCACTCTCAAGATCCTCTTGTTATTTTCACCTCTGTGGAAGACAAGGCTGCCCATCAAGTAAAACAACGTTGCGCCATTTGAGAAACATTGTACAGAATTTCAGAAGCTCTCCTCTTTCAACGTTCCCTTTGAAAATATTGTGTTTATTAAAACTGAGTGCTGCCCGGTGAGATGTGTGACCTCTTCTTTTTCATTTGATCTAGTTTCCAGTGCAAAGGGTTATAGGTGCGATCATGACCGCATGATTGGGAGGAATCTATCATCCGATGTGTGCAGTACAGCCAGGAGGCTTAATTCATTTCCTGGGACTGTCATCAGAAAGCACCCACACTGAGTGGCTGGAACAATAGGAGTGCATTATCTTCACAGTTCTAGAGGCTGAGTGTCCAAGGTCAAGGTGTGAGTGGGACTCACTCCCAGGAGGCTTTGTTCTGTTTCTCTCTCTCAGCTTCTGGTTATTTGCCCAGAGATATTTGAGGCCACCACAGGGATCTCTGCCTTCATCTTCACTGTCGTTCTTGCTGGGTGCCCATCTGAGTCCCCATAGGGGCCACCTAGTTCAGTGTGACCTCACCCTAATTTGACTAATTGCATCTGCAAAGTGGATTCACATACTGAGGCATCTCAACATACTGATTCATTGGTGGGAGTGGAATAGTACTGAGGCATTATGGGAGGGAGGGAGATGCTGAGATTCTTACCATCATTTGTGAGACAGCGTTCTTATGAGCGTTAGTTCTTCAAGGGCTCATTGTATGAATAATTACATTTCTACTGCTCATTTCCATCCTCTCAATTACAGCATTGATTCTTCAGTTAAGACATCGCAAGGATTGACCACTGTCCATCTCCCATATCTTCAGACCTCCATACTGTCAGGCCATAGTTCATAAACTGGTCTGAAAGATATTTTCCTTTTTGCTCACAGGCTACTCCAAGGCAACTCTGTCTCTCCCTGTTTGGTTTTCACTTCCTGCATTTTGAGATGAGCCTTCCTGATGTACACACTTCATCTGTTCCACTTAATCAGAATCGCTTTCATTTGGGATGACTTCTTTAGTTACTCACCTTTCCATAGGAGACACTGTGGAAGCCACTTTGGCTCGGTGCAGCTTGTCATTCTAGTTGTCCCGGGGAAATCAAGACCTGGGGACTTTTAGATGTTTTAGACCTTGCATGTCTATATGACATTCCTTATTTACTCTCTCTCTCTCTCTCTCTCTCTCTCTCTCTCTCTCTCTCTCTCTTTCTCTCCCCCTCTTACTTTGTCTCTCTCTCTCCAATATACTGCTCTCACCTTCCCTCCCCCATCCATTCCTTTCTCCACCATGGACAATTTCAGCTGTAGTTTTGAAGACATTAAGCCTTAAAGCATAATGATGGGCCAAACAGGTCCCTCACAGTCTCAGTTCAAGTTAATTTCTATTCTTAATCTGAAACCTCTCCTTTTCTTAAATTTTTCCACTCTAAAAAATAGTGAAAGATATTTTTAAAAATAGTAAGGAGTACTAAATCATTAGGTGATTTAAACTGAGAGGCAATTAATATGTGGTCTCTTTTCTTAAACATGCTTCTGTGTGCTATTTCTCATTTTTATTTATGTAAATGCTAAAGTTAAGTAATAATACATCAACAAAGTGCAAATTATGACATAGTTCCATCTTTGGGGAGTTTGATCTCTTAAACAGTGAAATGTATCTTATCTTATACAATGTTATTTGATGTCTTCAAATTACAAAGTGAAATGAAAGCAAATAGACAGGTAAATTAAGTTAAGAGACATAACCTGGAATCTTGTCAGAGTTGTTATAACATACATACTTCTATACTACACTGATGATTAAATACAGTTTCTTTGTTTTCTTTGTTATCCTCATGTTCTTGTGGAGAATCCATTTTAATACTATCTACCACAACTCTGATATGTGAGATTTTAAATAAAAATGTTAATATTATTATTTTGGGATAAAAAATATTTTATTTATTCATTTTCAAGCAGAGAGATACAGAGAGAGAGAGAGAAAGAGAGAGAGAGAGAGAGAGAGAGAGACAGACAGACAGAGGGAGAGCACCAGGGCCACCACCTGGGCTTATGTGGGTCCTGGGGAATTGAACCCGGGGCCTTAGGCACTGGAGGCAAATGCTTTAACCACTGAGCCATCTCTCCAGCCCTACTTTGGGATTCTAACTAGGGATCAAGGAACAGTTTTCTGAAAGTTTGTTTGTAAAGTCCCATTGGTTGAAGGTAGCTTTAAAATTTTTTTTCAATATGTCTTTGGTATTTGATTTTTATTTTTAACAAAAAAGTTACAGAAATTCAATGGTGACATGATTTTTATTTACTTTATTATTTGTTATTTACTTTATTCATTATAAGAACTTAAAGACTATGGGTTCTGTTGGGTCGGGTCGAGTAGAAGAGGCTGTCATAATGAATGCAAGTAGGATTTGCAGGAAGGCAGGAGACTTGAGGAGAGGAGAGAGGGAGGTCAGGCAAGGATAGGAGACAGAGGGAAGGTGAGGGAAACACTCACCCCAGGGAGCAGCTGCAGTTTCTTGTGCATCTTGGCAGGGTGACTTCTCTTCTCCGGATGCTGTCAAGAGAACCTGGGAGAAAGTGTCCCCAGGGAATCATGCTGTCTGATCAACTTTCCTGTCCAGTCCAATGAAGAACAGGATGCTCTACTCGTCAGACTGGGTCTTTAAGTTCTGTGTCACTGTGTCCTCCTCTGTATACAAGTGCCTTCCTGGTGTCCCTCATCCCCATCAGCAAGGACCTCCACGTCAGGACTCTTACATGCCCCATTCTGTGACATTTTCCTTCAGAAATGCCATTATGTCTGCAGCAGCAGGAACCACTGCTCAGATGCCCTCTGCCTCTGACCCTCTAGGCTGCAGCAGACAGAGTCCTCTTATGGTGAAATTCCTCAGGCAGGTCTCTGGCGACAGGTCCTCCTCGGCTGGCTTCAGAGCTGGGTGGCCTGGAGCACGATTCCTGAGCTATGCTCCTTCCAGTCCTGCCCTGGGGTTTTCCTGGAAAATCTTTCCCATGCAAAGAAAAAGATGTCTGCTCCCCCCCCCCAGATCTGTCAACCCTTATCATTCCCCCCCTCTGTTCCTGTTAAGCTCTGAAAGCAAGAGAACAGAGCTTTGCCAAGCAGGTCTATGACATGACACAGCTCAAACAGAGTGACATATTCTCCATAGCTGATATTTTTCTAGTTCTATAATACCAATCCAACTTAAGAGAAATGCCAAGGCCTTGGAACTTACCAAACATGAGGAGTAACATGTCACCTGAGGTCTCATTGGGAGGTGATGCTCTGCATCAGGAGGGTAGAGCCAGCTGCCTGAATGCAGACATGTCTGAACACCGTTGAAGCTTTGAGAAAGTTAAAGCAGTCCTGAGTATATGTGTCATTAGATATCAGTGAAAACCGTGTGAGAATATGGCTAAGACGTGTCTCACATGTGAACACAGTCCCATTGTTTACCATTCTGATCGTGGTGGTCATGGTGCTCGGCATGGTAAGATTGCTGTCATTACATTTCCTTTTAAACTGTAAGCAGGCTGCCCTGTGGCTTCTGGAAGAATGGCCCTGCTTTGGAAGTCAGGTGGCTGCTTTGGTGACGTTCTGGCTCCTCCTTGCAGGCTGCAATGGTGGAGTGGCTGTCTTCAGCAAACACGTGACCTCTGACTGTGTTTTCTTGTCATTTCAATTTGTTTTATGTAAGAGCTTTGGGCAGCTAGATGTAGCAAACAAAAACACAAGATATCCAGTTTAATAGTATTTCCAGACACACATAAACTGTATTTGTCCTGATTGATACCTATGCTCCAACCTTGCATGGGACATACTCATACTAAGTCTCTTGAACAAATGAGTGCCTTTAACTGCTGATCTGAGCTATTCCCCACAGTCCTTTCTGCTAAGTGTTTTCATTGGCAGCTTTGAAATAACTTCAAGTCACGAATGCTTGAAGTATTATGACAGAATAATGCATTTCTTTAAAGTAGATAAAATCAACACACCAACTTGACAAGAACGGGTGACATCACCATAATTAGTTCTGTCACCTTATTTTGTGACCCATTTTCTAAAACCAAAATATACAGCTCCTGAACAATATTATAGGGCAATGCCAAGACTTAAAGTAATATCAAGTTGAACCTTGTCTCCTTATTTAGTATGAAAAGGAAGATTAAAAAAGTGAAATGGAAATTACATCCTGTGTTTGAGAGAGACAGAATAATAAATAGCATACAGGGGACACACAATCCACTGGCATAAGAGAGGGTGGGTCCCTGCGGCAGTGAGCATGTGCTGTGAGTTCTGTAAAAGCAACATTAGCCCCTCACTTACCCATGCACATATGACTAAGGGTAAAGAATTTGAAATGCAAAGAGCCATTTCCTCCAGCAGAGGCAGCAAGAATGATTGAAACAAGAGCAAAAGGAGAAAATTACATATTTTATCACTTTTCTCTATATAGTTTTTTTGTGATTTCCTAATCCTGACAAAGGCATTTCTGCATAGTTATCAAGTTCACAATTATTTGAAATATATTTTATGGTCTCAGCATACAAAATTGGTTAAAATATTTGTTCTTGCCAAATAATGAGAAGCATTCATCAACAAGGGATGCTTTCCTGCTTATGACATAAGCCAGCAGCACTAGATGTAAAAGAAAGAAAGAAGGAAGAAAGGAAGGAAGGAAGGAAGGAAAGAATGAAGGAAAGAAAGAAAGGAAGAAAGGAAGAAAGAGGAAGGGAACAGAGCTTCTGGGATGCTCCTGGGCAGTAGGGGAGTGTGTGCCTACATTACAGGTGCTCAGCCCCTGAGCAGACGGAAGATGTGTGGATGACGAGATTAGCATTAAAAACAATTGTTCCTCAGGACACTTGGTTCTTACATTTCTCGATGCTCATCCCTAGACATCCAGTAATCTTTTCAAACTCTGGGCTTCTTTCTGTCTACGTATCCCAGTGTAGGTTTGATCTTACCTGGACTCCTGCAAAGCTGGTGTGCCTTATCTGCTTTCACCACTACTGTTTTAGACTATATTTTCACACAGATACAACTGTTCACTACGAGCATGTGGTCCTGTAGTGATTAGACTGAAAACACATGTCACCGAGGAGCACTTTCTCCCTCCTCTGTACCAGTCCCTCTGGCCCTCTGCTCCAGCTGCTGTATCCAAGCCTGCTCTTCCTACCTCCATAAGACCCACTTCTCTGGAACTGTCTTCCCAGTCAACCCACTGCCTTCCATCCATTTTATGGCTCAACCACTATCATTTCAAATGGCTTCCTGTCTCCTCATGATATACTTCCAACGTGACCCCTGCTCTGTTCCTTTTTAAGCCTGATTTATGCTCATCATAGCATCCTCATGAACTATATTTGTCATTTATTTCTGTGAGAAAGGAACCACATCAACTCACTCACTTTTGAATGCCAGGAACTCAAAACAAATAAATAAATAAATGGGATCTTGAACCAGTGTGAGGCCATCCACTGACGTGTGGCCATTGGTACTGGTACTGGGCCTGGCTGAGTGGATGGTCAGGGTGAATCCCACGCTGCACTCTATTTCTGGATGCAATACTTCTTCATTAGGACTCTCCTGTATAACAGTGTGGATGGGTCAGACAGATGCCACCAGGCCCTCGTGGAGCTTGAGGAGAAGGTAAATAAATACATAGACCTTTATTCAAAAGAAAACATGTTTTAAAAAACATTGAAAAAAAGTATAAAAGGGCCGAGCGTGGTGGCGCACACCTTTAATCCCAGCACTCAGGAGGCAGAAGTAGGAGGATCACCATGAGTTCAAGGCCACCCTGAGACTACATAGTGAATTCCAGGTCAGCCAGGGCTAGAGTGAGACCCTACCTTGAAAAAAACAAAAACAAAAAACAAACAAACAAAAAAAAAAAGCATTGAGAAAATTTAAAATTTGGAGTTCCCCAAGAGCCTGAAAGTGGAGCCTAGTTTTGCCTTCTAGAGGTATAAATGACTGGATACTGATGAGGTCTGGCCAGGCTGACAATGTGCTGGGGAAGACAGGGCTTTTTGACAAACTGAAAATGGGCCAGGCTTGCAGCAGTGGTCTGTCCTCCACCAATGCATTCTTAGGTTGATCAGAAAGGCAATACCACTACACCTCCTTTGCAGAAGAGTGAGGGTTTTGGGGGACTTCAGATAAGGGAAATGTGTCACCCCAGAAAGTAGAGGGGGGCTGCTGAGATATGCTCTATGCTGTCTTTATGGAAAGTTTAGATGTTTGTGGTGAGGATTTACAAGACCTGTCAGGTATCCTGAAAATGTCTTTTTCAATGCATTTCTGGTGGATTACTGACCCATTTCTCTTCATGAAATGAGTACGCAGAGGTCAGTGTGTGTTTTGAGGTTGCAGGATGTCACTGGAGCCCAGGATATGTTTCTCAGTCTGGACACTGAGGGAAGCAGACTGGGCAGGAGAGGAGGGATTCATTAACTAGGCCATTCTCTCCTTTGTGCTTTCCAGCTCCTGGCTCTATAAATAACAAAGGCTTTAGGGACAGCCAAGGAGAGAACAGAGGAATTTGCAGCAGCTGCATGCACCCTGGGGTGAGTGTGGGCGGGTCTCCCTTCTCCACCCAAGTTTGCCAGAGCAGGTTCTGGGTGGTGCATGAGCATTACAGACTGGCCTCACCTGTGGGCACAGGGACAACCTAATCCTGCCATTTCTCCTGGTCTCACCCAGCTCACCTAAGTGACTTTGGCCTGGTTCAGGTCTTTTAGAATGGGCAGGGCTCTTGGGAAAGATCTCATCCACATAGCGGTTGCTCAGCCTCAGAGAAGCATCGGAGCCAGCTAAAAGCAGGCTTCCCAAGATGCAGAGCTGCAGCGTGACCTCAGTGAGGGAGGCTCTGCAGTGGACTGGAAACCCCTGAGGTGCTGAGCAGGTACCCAGGGTGGGATACTCACTCAACCCAGTGCACAGCTTCTCTACTCAGACTGGGCTTCTACTGCTAAGAATCACACTTGGCGATGTGTCTTCTAATTCCAACCTGTTGTCATTGCATACATCAGTCTCCTGCACAGTGATGCCTGGCTCTGTACTACTCACTGAGCCGCAGGGTCTCTTGCTTCCCTTCAAACAAATATTTACTGAGAAATTATTATATGCTAAGCACTATGGATGTAATGAGGGAAGAATTTTTTTAATTGATATCATGAATCTTAACCTAGGGACACATAGATCAGATGATTATATTTTCCAAAAGAAACATAAGTGCGATTTCTGAAAAAGGCATTATTTTTCCACTATGAATTTAATGAAGGGAAAAGAATGACAAAGCTATGAAGAAATGAAACATTAAACTCCAGACCTCAGAAATAATACTTTTCAACATGTTTCATAGCTAAAGGAACATGAATGATCACAGACTATGTAAGGTGTATGAGCTTAGAGATAAAAACAAAACAAAACAGGAGAATAGAGTGTTTCTTTAGTCACTCATGGTTGTGACTAAATACCTGACAAAAAGCCACTTAAGGAAGAGTTTGACTCACAGGCAGAGGTTACATTCACTGTGGGGGCGAAGCATGGTGGCAGGAGCCAGAGGCAGCTGTTCACAGTCAGTCTGCAGTGAGGAAGCAGAGAGATGGATGCTGGTGCTCAGCTCACTTTCTCCTCTTGAAACAGCCAGGAGCACAGCCAGGAGCACAGCACAGCCCAGGAGCACAGTCCGAGAGCATAGCCCAGGAGCAGTCATGCAATGTCTTCATCTAGTCAGAATGAACTTCTCATTTCAATTATCCTAACTTAGAAAATCTCTCCCAGACACCCGCAGAGATTTGTTTGCTTGGCGATTCTAAGTACAGACAACCACTCTTGGGTGACAGTAATAGCTCACAGCATCAAGTAAGCTGTCCAAAAGCTGCCTGGAAGTGGGTCCAGCATGTGTTAAGCACAAACACTGTGGATCTCTTCCTGAGACATGCAAGGTGCCCCAATGGTAGATCAGAGACTTGCTCGAGGTTATGGATGTATGGATTGACCCCACAGCACAAGACACTACTATTTTACTGTGTGTCCCAGCTCGCATCCAACACTTCCTATCTGTTGGTAACAAGGGGGTTTTGCAAAGAAGAGCAGATGCTTTGTCCATGGAAACCCTGAGTTCCGGGTCCCTGTCTTTTCCCCTCTCACACCTTCCCAGCTGCTCTGAACCCACCACTAGGGCCTTGTGTGTGGAGCTCCTTGGGAGGGAAAGAAAAGCTCCCCTGGGCACAGGCTGGAGGAAGTACCATCACCATGGTCTGTCCAGGGTTATTTTTATTTGGATGCACATGGACAGAATGCTTTGTGCTTTCCATAATTGCTTGTGGCCTGATTTGTTAAGAAACCCAAACTTAATACTTTGACTGTAAAAACGGTCACTTTTACCTGTTGACTTTTTTTGTCAGAGTATACAATCAGAAATCAAATTTTGCAAAATAAAAGAAGTTAGCACCCTAAGCGCACTTCTATAAAATGTCCTAGAAACCTAATTCAAACTCCTAGACCATCTGAATCAGAGAGCTCCACTGGCTTAGTTTGTTTTGTTTGTTCCTTCCATTGTCTCACATTCCACATTCTAATTCTTTAGGATGTAATCAGAGGCCAGGGAGATGCTGACAGACTGGAGAGTTTCCAAAGCCAAGGGAGACTCAAGTGACCAAGAAACATTCAAAGCAGTACTTTGATCGTATTTCACCTGGTTTACGGTTTCCATTTGACAGCTTGATTTTACACCTCCATGCATTCTTAGAAAATCGAGTTTAGTGACCATGAAATATTGTTATATGGATTGGCCATGCGACATTTTATTATACTTCCAGCTTTGAATTTTGTTTAAATTTTAAATATTATAAATAATAATGTTGGTAATTTACTGACAATATGTGTATGGGCACAAGTCTACTTAAGTGACAGACACAATTTTAGGAGGGAAGTAACAAGTTAGTGTATATAAGCTTATTGCTATTTTGAATGAGTATTTCCCTCCATTGTAGCTAGTCAGTCTCCAGATGTCTGGCCTCAGAATTCTTGCTGATTGTGTCTAGGTGTGTGATTCCCACTGCCAACTTAAAATCAGAGCTGTGTGATTTTGACTGCCAAATTAAAGGCAGTGTTATACAAACTATGGAGCTGCATTGGGTCTGAGCAGTTAGGTATTTTGTGGCCCGGGGGAGCTGTTTTTCCTTTTGGCATTTTATTGCCCTTATTTCTTTTTTTTTCTTTATTGAGATTATTTCCATGATTTAAAACATTAAAAAATATAGTCATATAACTAAAAATCAAACATAGGCATTATTGATGTTTTTAAAATATAACATTTTTCCTGAATACAACATATGTCTTTATATTTCTAACATTAATCTTCTTCCAATATTTCTTCTGAACTAGTAAAATTTTATAAAATATACAAATTAATCTAAAACTGTTATGCTGCCATGGCCTTATTTATAGGAAATGGGTCCTGTCTTTAATGGGTGATAGTTACCCTTCTAAGTTAGCCAGAGTTTTTCTAGCCATGCGTCAGAGAAGTTTTCATTTCCAGTTTATTTTCTGTTGTCTTCCATGCCTAAAGAAAGCAAACCCTGTACCTTTTCTTTCCAGTTTCTCCACCTGATCTCTAAGACCAAATCCCCACACAGGGTTGGTGAGCTGTTGTCCATTCTGTTGTCATCTGTTGTCACTGGATTCTGCTAAGTGGATGTGACTCTGGGTTGGATAAATGGTATTCAGAAAGCAAACACACTGGAAAGTATGCGGGACCTAAATAAAGTGGGCATTATATGAAATTGATCTCATTCTTTCAAGGGCGGCAAGGTCTAAGTCATCTTGACTCTTTGGCCCGAGCAATGCCCTAGAACTCTTGTATTGGCTGGTGAAAACTCATGAAGGCCTGGGCTTCTGGGGAAAGAGGAGAGATTGGGCAGGGTCAGCAGACCTGAAGCTTCAGAACCTTGAATTTCTGTCTGTACCTGTCAGTTTCCAGTTCAGCAGTTTAGTACTCTAGATATTTGTGAGCTCACAGGAAGGAAAGTCTGACTTTTCTTCCATATCAGACAACCAGCACTTAGTGCCAAGGGGAGGGTGGGGGAAATGCTCTGATTGTCGTTTCCCATTTTTGGAGTGACATTCCAGGCCTCACCTGGAATTGGATCCATCATAGTAATGGTGGCGTTACTTCTTTTTTTCTAATCATACCTGAAAACTGTGCAAGAGAAGAATGAACTCCTACGGAAATACTAAGGGCAGAATGAGCAATGGTTTCAGTGAAATGAGCCTGGTGTTTGCCATGGTCAAAGGGACTGGTGTGTGCACCCGATTGAAAGGTGCTGTCATTAAATACATAGCAATAAATATCCTTTACAGAAACTTATGACACAATTCAAAATGTAACCTCATAGGAGGGGACACACTCTGCCCTTGCTTGTCACTCTTTGTTCTATAACCCTAGAAACCTGCTTCAGTTTCTGAATCTCATTTTCTTCAAAGTTTAGAATGGAGGGATACCAACCCTTTGTATTGATAAGATCATGACCGTATTTGGAATTGTTATAAGACCAAAGGTCAATCACTGTGGTAGGATTTTATTAATGAATAAAACAGCTCCTGGGGGTTATGGAGTGAGATGCATGCAGGTGGACAACACAGGTAGGAAAGTTCCAAAGAGCCAGAAACTACTCCAAACTCCATATCCTGGGGTAAAGGCAGTGTTTAGAGAAAATTCCAGGCCAGGAAATGCATACAGACCAAGGAGTGCAAGGTGCAGGAAGCCAAGGAAGCAGGTGTCATGATCCAGCGAGGTAGCAAGATTAAGACAAGTAGAAATGGGAGTGGCAGTCCTGGGAAAAACAGATCTCTACAAGACTGATGATACAAGGGCAGGAGAAGCTGGCAAGGGGTTTCCAACCCTGTTTCCCAAGGACGGTAGATTACCACAGCCAGATGCACGACTGAAGGTGACAAGGACTTTCAAAATTTTGTCATCTTTGAATGATACAGGAGGCAAGATCTCAATGAAGTATTTATTGTTAAAAATGACAAAGTGTTTTTTCTTCAATCAGCTGTTCGTTCAGGAGTTGTCAAGGGCATTTCTTTACCTCTGTGGTAGGTAATTCCTTACATGAACGCTTCCTTGTTCAAGAATCTGATGCCATGAAAATGCCCAGTGAGTAAATGTAATTTATAATTTCACTAACAAGAAGCCTGGTAATGATAGAATCACTTGAAGTCCTCCTGAAAAGGGAAATTGTAAATAGACTAAAATGCAAACCTATGAACTATGGAGCCCAGAGAGCTTCTCGTAGATTCCACACTTTATCTCTCCATTTGCTTCTGGAAAAGAAGCTCAAGGCTGTCTGGCTTCTCCTAGACGCTGAAGGTTTATGCCTCCAGGTACCAGACCCTTTGTCAAGCTTCCTGCCTTTCAGTGGTGCCTGGTTATGTAACTGACAGCTGATGGCACTCTTGCTGACTAAGCCTGCTTTTGTGTGAACTGCGTAACCATGCGGCATTTCTCTGCAGCCTCAACATTCAACAGTGGTTCAATAAGAAGACTTTTCCCTCAAAATACATTGATTATTTATGTAGATCACTCGTTGCATTTGGTTGCTTTGGAAGGCAAAAGGGGCGTGTGTGTTTATGAAATGATTGGTAAACATTGTGTCTCTTTTTCTGGTTTGAGAGATGTGTACTTGGATTCTTTTTACTGTGGACGGAATGCTGTGGTCAGCTTTTGCTTCAGGACTTCAGTGTGATTAATGATGTGTTTTGAATTTCTCCACAAAGAAAGAGAAGTCATAACAAGCGTTGATAAAGATGTTTGCACAGAAAAGCCATGAGGCTAACTCTCATCCCATCCACTCTCTGACCCTCCACTGGTCAGGACACAGGTGCCATGGGGACAGACTCAGTGGAAGGCAAACTTGAGCCTACTTGTCAGCGATGGGACCAGCAACATGGCTGTAGAGCAGAATAAGCTGTTGCCGTAGCGACAGTGCACAGTGTCATTTTTCTTTTGGAAGGGACATTTTAACAAGAAAGATGATATTTGAGTTGAACATTGTATAAAAACCTGTACAAATGTCTCCCCAGTCCCCATTCCTTGATCTCTTTACTGCTGTTAGCTTGGGGCTCCTGATCTGTGGCTGATGGCAGTGCAGTGAACTCTGCTCTGCTTGTCTCCAGACCATCTTCCCCAGCTGCTGTCGGCCTCTTTCACAGCCTGGTGTAGAGTTTTTGGGACCCACGTGCTTACTGAGAGCAGCCAGATTGTTTATTCTGCCTCTCGCCTGCCCTCCCACACTTAGCTTCTCCTGGGGACCTGAGCTGGGAAATACCTTGGCTATTCAGTGCTCTATGGTCTTGTGCATATTTTATGGGAAGTTTTACACCACTTCTCAGACCTAGAGGCCTTCACTGAGGGAGCCTTCGTGGAAGATTATTGATCCATGCATGAGTCTTCCCCAGTCTAAAAACTCAGCCCCCTGAGAAAGACGGGGTTTTCTTTGAGGATGTTGAAGGAGGCCAAGATGGATATGCTGATGCTACTTGCCACCAAAGAGAAGCCATGAGTGGGTAACTACTCATTATTCCCACACCAATCAAACCACAAAGGACACAAAGTTCAGGGAGAAAGAACCACGTGAATGACATCTACCATGGTGAGAATATCTTGCCATATCCAAAGATGGCAAGGTGAGGGTTGGAGAGATGGCTCAGTGGATAAAGCACTTGCCTCTGGTGCCTAAGGCCCTGGGTTCAATTCCCCAGGACCCACATAAGCCAGACACACAAGGTGTTCTCTCTCTCTCTCTCTCTCTCTCTCTCTCTCTCTCTCTCTCTCTCTCTCTCTCT
>PVHP010009944.1:0-48949 GCA_004024765.1 Zapus hudsonius | reverse complement strand
CTAATATTAGTAGCCTCTCTGTATATCACTCGTGTAGTGCATTTCTCTTTGGAGGCCTAAGATTTTGGTTCCCAGTGCATTTTGCCCTGAGTTTCTGGTTCTGGTTACAGGCTCCTCCTCACTGAGTGGATTACTTGGCCGAGTTAAAAGCTATTGATTACCTCCCCCAGGCTATGGCTCCTCCATTGCACAAGGGCTCATTTCATGGTTCGCTGTTCTCTCCCAGTAGGCAGCGTGTTCAGCCTACTCCTGGTGGCAGACTTCGTTTCATGCCAGTGGTCTCTGTTTGCTCCAGCTATCGTTGACCAGCTTCCCCTGGCAGCTTATGCAGTGCCTTCCAGCACTGCACTGACTACCATCTGGGAGCTGACCATTCAGGACCTTGCAGGGTCTCTCAATGCTGATAGATGGCTTCCTGTGAAAACCAATAATAATTATTATTATTCTCAGCCCTACCCAAGCTGGCACCTAGGATAAGCCAACCTCAGCTTATGCTGTCATGGAGGTGAGCATGTCCTTGAGCTCTGGGCCAGCTTCCCAGGTGGTGATGGTGACCCATGAGCCAAGGGGCTCAGGAGGTGTCAGGAGGGGGCTGTGGTCAAAGAAAGCTTCTGAGATCTGAAGTAGGAAGTAACACCCACTTAAGGAAAGTGCTCACCTAAAGGTGAAAGAGACTGGGGAAGATCAGATGCTAGGGTAGGGAGGGGAAGTTTGGACACAGGTATGCCGCAGTGAGAATGCCATGTGCCCATGAAGGCAGCTTGGAGTGATGCTTCAACAGGCCAGGGAGCTCCAACCTCCATAAACTTGGTGACAGGCAGGAACAGGCTCTGCTCACAGCCCCAACACCTCCATGATGTTCTGGTCTTCTGTAATGTGGGGTGAAACGTGAACTGTGGACTCTTACAGCAGCCACAAGGAGACCTATCACAGGGGCTGGGAAAGTCCACCCTCACTCAACTCCCCGGCACCCACATAAAAAGCTGGGAAACAGCCACTCATGTCTGCAACCCCAGCACTGAGGGGGGTGGAGACAAGAGGATCCTTGGGGCTCCCTGGTTAGCCAGCTTAACAAAAACAACCAAGGAGCCCCAGGTTAAGAGGTAGATACTAGGAAATAAAGTCTGGGACACACACACACACACACACACACACACACACATGCACACATGCACCACTACCCTCCAAAAGAGAACACTGAAGAGCAGGATAGAGTAAGGAGTGTGAGCTACATAGGTCATGCTTTACTCCTACACACTGAGCTCTCACTCAGACAGAGGCCAGGACCACTACTTCCGGTTACCAGTACCTTCCAGGTCATCACTTGGAGGTCTAACTCATCCATCCCTGCCTCTCAGTTGGTGAGAGAGGCTGAGCCTGTTGTAAGGCAGGGTGGGAAAGGTTCACATCCACACTTCCCAAGCTTTAACACCCAGGGATCTTATGGAAAGGTGACTCTGAGGAGGAGCCTGAGAACTTGCATTTCTTTTT
Organism: Zapus hudsonius; assembly: GCA_004024765.1. Classification (NCBI taxonomy): domain Eukaryota; kingdom Metazoa; phylum Chordata; class Mammalia; order Rodentia; family Dipodidae; genus Zapus; species Zapus hudsonius. The sequence goes on along the minus strand of PVHP010009944.1, from coordinate 47,458 downwards.
TCTTTAATGTTTATTTGAAGAGAGAGAGAGAGAGAGAGAGAGAGAGAGAGAGAGAGAGAGAGAGAGAGAGAACACCAGGGCATCCTGCCCCTGCGAATAAACTCCAGATGCATGTACAACTTCGTGCGTCTGGCTTTATGTGGGTACTGGGGAATCGAAGGGGGGCACCATCATGCATTGCAAGCAAGCATCTGAACCACTGAGCCATCTCTCCAGCCCAGAACTTGCATTTCTAACAGGCTCCCTCCCTGGTGCTGATGGTGCTAATCTAAGGACCAGACTTTGATTAAAGAGAAGTCTGTCATGGATCTAAACTCACTCACACAGCCACACCTAGTGCAAAACAGGCAGGAAAATGGGATCCAGTGATTTATGTAGGATCTGAAGGAAGGAGGATCAGTAATCACAAAGGATGTGGTGGGGAAAACAGCTCTCCTGTGAGAGGGAAAGGGTGACAGTATCACTGTGGAGGCGCAGGGGAAGTCCCAATGGACTCTGGGACCCCCTTCACTCCCCACTTCCCACTGGAGTCCATCTACCTTTGCTCTGATGGCCTCCCTGGAGAAAGGGGCTGGGCTCAAATGCAACACCCCACTGTATGTGTGCAAGATCCCGAGTCAGGGCCGAGCCTGCCCCTCTCCTTCCTGGGACAATGGCCAGACCTCTCCTCTCCCCCAGGTCCCCTTCTCTTCACTTTCCGTCCTCCTGGAAGAGCGAGGCCCATTGGCCCCGGAGCACTTCTCTGGCGCCCATGCGGAATACTCCGTTTCTTTCTCTCTGCTGCCCCCACATGGCTGTTCTAAGCTTGCAAACCTGTTCCCTGTGGAAATGACAAGCCAAGGCTGCATCCATTTCCACCCAAGTCTGGACCCTAAGGTTCCTTCTGGTGACCCTTCTCTTCCTTCGCCTCAGTCTCCCCATCTGTGAAGAGCCACTTGAAAAGCTGCTCCCTGTCAATTCTCAGCAGGGACATGGGAGTGGGGCAGTGGCATCAAGGGCAAGAGAGAATCAGTGTCTATACCAGACGGCCCTGTGGAGTCAGAGAACCTTGAAGAGGTGAGGGATGGGAGGAGTTGATGCCCAGCACCTGGATCACACCATGCTTGAAGCCCAGCTTCCACACTTAAGAGCTGGCGAGGCCACCAATAGCCAAGGGCCTCAGCCCCAATCCACAGGTCTGCAAAATGGGGATTTGCAAATGCTCCCTGGGGGCCTTGGATGTGCCAACAGGCTGCTACTTGCACAGCCATAAGCTTGGAATGCTGGGGAGGAGGGGGAGGGGTGCAGGGTGCTAAAATCTTTCTTCTCGAAGGTTCCACAACACAAACTACCCAAGACTGGACCTTGGGGCAGGAACACTCTAGTCCCCCCCCCCAACTCATCTCAGTGTTAGGGGCCTGAAAACCCAGCACTAACTCTCTCTTCCCTCTTCACAGGAGAAAGGACTGGACAGACTCACCCCAAACTTCGGACAGTAATTTTAGACCCATGGTCCTGCCAGGAAGAGGCTGTTCCTCCACCACACCGGCCACAATTCCTGATCTGCATGTGAGGTCCTGAGTGTCTCTGGTCCTCACCTTTCCAGGGGCCAGACCTTGACAGTCTCTGTTGGCAGGATAAGGAGCCCAAGCTACCAAGCCCCAGGCTCCTTGGGCTTTCAGTTGGGACAGAGGATATCTAAGGTGGACCTATGGACTTCACTCACTTGTTAGGGACATCAGGGAACTCTAACCAGGCCACGGAGCTGGCTACAGAGGAGGGCCTGGTGCTGCCCTACAGCCTCAGCAAGTTCGTCTCCGTCTATCACCTCCACCTCCTGCCCAAGAGCCTTCTCTGGGACGTTGGGGCGCTAACTTCAAGATTCCTGCGTCCATGCACTCATTGGGCTCAAAATCCTTCCTCGGCCCCCTTCGCCAAGCTTCTGAATCTGCTTCAGGACAGGGAGGTGGTGGGAGCCCAGGACTGGCAGAAACGCTCCCGGTCAGCCTGGCCCCAAACTGGGGGTCCCCGGAGAGGGGAGAGCAGTCTGAACTGATGGGCAAGGGGTTTGGGTGGGGCACGGCCGCTCGGGGTCCCCTCCCTCCTCCGGCCCCCCGCCTCCGCCCTCCCACGCACCTGTGCTGGCCTCCCCCCAAGCCCTGGGGGCAGCGGGCAGGCGGCGCTGGGAGATCAGAGGACTCGGAGGAGTCGGGCCCAGGGGGAGGGGGCGGGGAATTTCCCCCCACGCCTGCCTGGGCCTGCTCCCCTCCCCCTCCCCCGCAGGTGGGGGGCACCCCTGGGGGAATTCCACTGCTGGGCGAAGGCTCCGGAGAGCCTGGGCTGGGGTCCTAGGGAGGGGAGGAAATGGCAGGGGGAGAGGGGGCGGGCTGGGACCGGGGGCGCAGCTGCCTTCCTCCCCAGACACCAGCTGCCCCTGCCTGTCGCGGACTGAGCGTCCACGGTTCCTGCTGTCTCGAGGGTGCGGGGCCAGGGAGTGGCACTTCCTCCTTCAAGCCAGCCGCGGCGGGACCTGCGGAGGGAGGACCCCGAGAAGGTGTGCGTGTGAGCGTCTGACAATGAATGGGTGACTGAGTGGGAGCGCACGTGCACGTGCACTTGAGTGTGAGGGTTCCTGTGTTCTCGCGGCTCCGTGCGGCAGCAAGGGGTCCCTGTCTCTTTAGGGTCTCCTAGAGGTCTGCTAGCCTAGCCTGTCCCTTTCTACACCCAGTCACTCGAAGCCACACCGACCCTGGGAGAAGGAGAAGGAAGGGGCGGGGATGCGTGCGCCGGGACGCTGGGGGTCCCAGGGGGCGCCCATGGGAGGCGTCTAGACCTGCTGCCTGCCTGCGCTCCAGTCCCGGGCGGGGCGTGGAGTCCTCCCTCAGGGGGGAGGGAGGGACCGTGAGGGGAGGGACCCGCCGAGGGACGCGAGGGGGGCTAGAGCCGGAGCATTGGAGGCCCTGACACCACCCAGAGCTAGAGCAGAAACGGAGATCGTCCTCGGGCCAGATACCCCTCCCCAGACCCCGGAGTAGTGAGAGCAGTGGTGACCTCCAAGGGGCAGAGACCCCCCCCCAAAAAAAGATATTTCCCCGCCCGGGACTGGGTGCGCCGCCCAGAGGGAGACGAAGAGGACGGTCAGAGGCCAACGCCCCCTCCCCAGGTGGCCTAGGAGACCCCAGAACGGCCCCGAGGGCGGCCCAGGCCGTGTCCCCGCCAAGGAGACCTCTCCCTGGTTGGGGGCGATGGGGACACGAGCTCTGCGGGGCCTCTGCCTTCTCTTCTTTGCACTGCTGACGCCGCACGGGGCCTCCGCCGGGAGCCTACTCAGCCCAGGTGAGTCAGGTTCGGGGGCCAGGCCACGGTCAGCGCTCGCTCCCTCCTCGGCCTCTGCGCCCAGGGCTGGGGCCACGATGCTGGGGAGGCGGCCGAGCAGGAGGCTGGAGTGACCGAGCTGCCCGGGGCCCCCGCGGGGTCGGCGCTGGAGGTTCTGGCTGGGGACCCAGGCAGGAGTTGAACGTCCAGAGGCGAGGAGGCCCCCTGGGCGTTCAGACCTCCCCAGGTCCTGCGGTTGCCGGCAGGCCTGTCCGAGTGCTTCCAGGTGAATGGCGCCGACTACCGCGGCCACCAGAACTACACCGACCCACGCGGGGCCGGACGCCCGTGTCTCTTCTGGGACCAGACGCAGCAGCACAGCTACAGCAGCGCCAGCGACCCCCAGGGCCGCTGGGGGCTGGGCGCGCACAATTTCTGCCGGTGAGGGGCGGGGCGGGGGCGGGGCTGGTGGTGGATGGGGCGGGGCTCCCGCGGGGAGGGGGCGGAGCCTATGTCACTCTTGGGAGTGTGGAAGGTAGGCGAACGATACTTTCGCACTAAACGGTTTCGGACTCAGTTGCTTATCTTCTGCAAAGCCACGGGGTCAGGGTCAGGAGAAAAGGACCGGGCTAAACCTTGAGGAAGCCCGTGGCGGCGTACCCTGGAGTGTCTTGCACAACCTTTTATAGCATTATCTACTATTGGTGATGGTGATGAAGGTTTCAGAACCATAGCTGCTGTCTAGAACGTCAGGGACAGAGCAGGAGGCCACTTGATTTCTGAACCACAAAGCTTCGCGCTCACCATTTGCACTTTAAGGAGAGGTTTTGGGGAGATGAAAGTGGCAGAGACCTCGCTGATAAGTGGAGGTAAAGTTATCTTGTGTGTGGTCAGTTGCTAATGACAGCCAGAGACCCCAAAGCAACTCTCAAGGCTCCTGTAATGACTTCCCATTGTCCCCTCGGGAGTCAACGTCCAGAAGCGGACGGAGAAAACTAGAATGTATGCTAACAGTGATGAACATGGTTTCTAACATGCACTGAGCGTCAGTGGCCACATGGTTTACTTAGGCTGTGAGCAGGAGGTCACAGGCAGGGTGGTGGGGTTCTGAACACCTACCCCTTCCCCCAGGAACCCAGATGGAGACGTGCAGCCGTGGTGCTATGTGGCCGAGACAGAGGAGGGCATCTACTGGCGCTATTGCGACATCCCCACGTGTCACAGTGAGTGGAACCGGCTGGACTGAAGTGGGAGAACAGTGGTGCCTGTCTGGAGGGTCACTTTCAGAAGTGGGAGCCTGACTCTGCTGTTCCCTCAGTGCCTGGGTACCTGGGCTGCTTCGTGGACTCGGGGGCACCCCCAGCTCTCAGTGGCCCCAGTGGCACCTCCACAAAGCTCACAGTTCAGGTGTGCCTTCGCTTCTGCCGCATGAAGGGCTACCAGGTACTGCTCTTGAGGCCAGATCAGGGACCCCTGACCTTGACCACAAGATCCCACTTAACTCCAAACTGATGCCAAACCTTGACCCTGATTTCTGAACCTCACCCACCCCCACATCCCACCCCACCATTCCATCCTCATCACTTGGCCCTGCCTTTGGAATCACCGGGTCTGTGTTCCCAGCTGGCAGGCGTGGAGGCCGGTTATGCCTGCTTCTGTGGCTCTGAAAGCGACCTGGCCCGGGGTCGTCCAGCCCCTGCCACTGACTGTGACCAGATCTGCTTTGGCCACCCAGGCCAACTGTGCGGCGGCGATGGGCGGCTGGGCATCTATGAAGGTGAGATATGGACCAGGAGGGATGGGGGCTTAGGTGAGGAGATGAGTCTTAAGTGGAACCCGATGTGCCATCCCTAAAAGGGGTAGAATCTGGGGGGTGGGGGCGATACGCTGAGGTAGAGCTGACAGAGGAAACAGACTGAGGGCAGAGCCTGTAGAGGGAGCTGGGGTCAATCTGGGGCCTGGCACGTGATAAGGCACAGGTCCGAAGGCGAGGCCTATGGATGGAAATTGGGCGGTTCCAGGATCTGGGGCGGACCGCGCCTCGAGGGGATTGTTCTGGCCTGGGGGTGGGGCCTAACTCAGAAGAAGAGGTTTTCCAGGTGCGCCCCTGCTGCGGGAAGAGCCCCGCTGGCCTCAGGGTGCTGATATCCGCCCGCCCCGTCCGCAGTGTCCGTGGGCTCATGCCAGGGAAACTGGACGGCGCCTCAAGGTGTCATCTACTCCCCGGATTTCCCGGACGAATATGGGCCAGACCGGAACTGTAGCTGGGTGCTGGGCCAAACGGGGGCCGCACTGGAGCTCACCTTCCGCCTTTTCGAGTTGGCTGATTCACACGACCGACTGGAACTGCGCGACGCCGCGTCCGGCAGCCTGCTCCGCGCCTTCGACGGCACCCGCCCGCCGCCTCCCGGGCCGCTGCGCCTTCCCGCCGCTGCGCTGCTGCTCACCTTCCGCAGCGACGCGCGCGGCCACGCGCAGGGCTTCGCGCTCACCTACCGCGGTGAGCCCCGGCCCGGCCCTCCGGCCCTCGCCCGCTCCCGGGTCCCCGCCTCACACCTCTCTCCGCAGGGCTTCAAGACGCGGCGGAGGACCGCGAGCCCCCCGAGGGTTCGGCAGAGACCCCGGCAGAGCAGCCCGACGGGGCCAACGTGAGCTGTAGCCCCAGGCCCGGAGCTGCGCAGGCTGCGGTCAGGGGTGAGGCAGGCGTGGAGGCGGGAAGAGTCGGGGAGCTGCTCCCCACCCCAGCTCAGTCCTCACCGCATTCCTGTGCCCGCAGCCCGGGTCTTCTCGACCGTGACCGCCGTCTCCGTGCTGCTATTGCTGCTCTTGTCGCTGCTGCGTTTGCTGCGTCGACGGTGCGGACGCTGGGGCAGGGCCTGAGGGCGGACCCCGCGCTGGGTGTCCGATGTCCCAGTGCTCCTGGTGCGGGGGCTCTGGTGGGGAGCTGGGACCCAAGTGGGGAACAAGGCTAGGATGGAACTCCTGGGTTCTTGAGGGACCGAGGCCTTGGGAGACTCGCAGGTGGGATCACTGGAAGAGCAGGATGCCTAGGTGGGACTGGGTCGGGGTCCACCTGATGTCTGCTCCCTCTTTAGGAGCTGTCTGCTGGCTCCAGGAAAGGGGTCCCTGGCCTTGGGACCTTCCCGAGGCCCCGGGAGAAGCTGGGCTGTATGGTATCGTCGGCCCCGAGGGGTGGCCCTGCCCTGTCCCCCAGGGGACCCTCAGTCTGAGGGTCCTGCTGCGGGTTATCAGCCTCTGAGTGCTTCCAGCCAGAGCTCCTTGCGATCGCTCATCTCTGCTCTCTGACTCTGGACTCCCAGAGTCCGTCACACCTCTACCAGCGAGATGGATACCTGAGACTAATCTGAACCCTACCTCGGCCTTGTGCACCTTTAAAGGCAGCCTCTGGCCATCTCGGAGATACCAGAAATCAGTATCTGGTGCTATTATGGGAACTTGACCTGATCCTTGGGGTTCAACGGTGGAAGCCAAAGAGCAAGAGGAACCTCAGCAACCCAACTCACGAACCTTGGTTTCAAAGGTCTTTGAGCTCCTCTTGGGATGGTCGTGGACCGCTCCCTTCAATGAAAGGTCAGAGGTCAACAAAAGTGGTCAAAAGACCCACCAGTGACTTAAAATAAAGGGTCTATTTTGATACAGACGGCGTCAAGTTCTTGCATGGAGTCATAGCAAACGAAGGGTAATCAAGATGATAAGTTTGGTTGAGCCATTCTGGGATGGAAGCTGGCTTTGGGCAGAGAGATGCCAAAGGAACGCCTTTCCGTCTCCACCCAGGGTAGACGGGGCGGAAACCGACCTTTTTCCCCTCGCCTTTTGCCTTTCCCCAGTTCCCTGCCAGTCTTGGGCAGGGCTGAGGGTGCGCCTCGTGGGCGATAATAGGGAGCGAGTTGGGTCGAGCCCAAGCTCCGAGAAGCCCGGCCGGAAGGGTTGGGTCTTGCCAGAGGATGCCAGGTGCGTCATGAATCTCCTCCGAGGGTTGGGTATCAGGGCGATGGAGAGATACTTCCAAAGTCGGTGCATGTGAGCGCTCAGCTGGACCCGCCCGAAGGGGCCGGAGCCAGCAGCACCTTGGACAGAGCCTGACTCTGGGGCGGGGGTAGGGGAGGACAGGATAGCAGGGCTAGGCATCCCTGGTGGGTGTCCAAAAGTACGACGACCTGGGAGTCTCGCGGAAAGCTGAGGTGCGCAATGTTGGGAGACGCGAAGTGCCAGGTCCCTCCAGTGGAGCCAGCCCGACCCAGAATGTGGGGTATCAAGCCAATAGCCACCCAATGCAAAGAAAGCTGGAGCCGCATATATCAGAAGAGAAGGCCTGGACGGTCTCGGGCGGAGCCTCCCCGCCAGAGGCGCCCATTGGTTCCAGCAACGTCTACGTCAGAGACCCAGCGCGCGAAACATGGGCAGGGTGGTGGGGGCGAGGAGCCGGGGTGGAGCCTGGCGTCCCCTCTGGCCTCCGGCCGCCGGCCGCGCCCGTCCTCCGGGCTGCGGCGAGACGACCGGCCTCAGCCGGCCAACGCGAGCTCTCCCTACCGTGCGCCTGCCTCAGGGGAGCCCGCCGCACAGCGATCCCGCTCGGGGTCCCCAGCCTCCTCTCCGGCGCGGGGGCGTCGGCCTCGCGCGTGCGCAGCGCGGGAGGGGAGCAGGCCGGGACCCCCGACTGACCGCGCGCGGGGTGACTAGGCGGTGGGGACGCGCCCGGGAATGAACTTCCCGGCGCTGCGTCCCCACTGAGCTGGAGCCGGGGGCAGGAGGAGCGCAGGCCGGCCGCGCGGCGCGGGGCCATGGCGTTCCTAGCCGGGCCGCGCCTGCTGGACTGGGCCAGCTCGCCGCCGCACCTGCAGTTCAATAAGTTCGTGTTGACGGGCTACCGGCCGGCCAGCAGCGGCTCGGGATGCCTGCGCAGCCTCTTCTACCTGCACAACGAGCTGGGCAACATCTACACGCACGGTGAGCCGCGCTTCGCTCCTCGCATCCCGCAATTACGGCCGCCCTGCTGGTGAGCGCCCGCGGCCACTCGGGCCAAGGAGCGCCCCTGCGCCCCAGTCCCGGGCTGTCCAGGCCCTGGCTCGGCCGGGACCCGCGGTGACAAAGCTGCCATTGTCCTGAGCTGTACTGGCAGCTTCCGCTTTCCCAGCGGGGGGGCTAGAACCGTAGAGGGGAACCGAGTGGGGGGCTGGGCCCGCTTAATCCCGCTGAGCCCTGGGGGTAAGGATCCTGGGGTCAGACCTCCCCCCCCCCACCCCCGGTAATCCCAGCTCCCTGGGCAGCTTCCTCCCTCCAGCACGGGTCCTGGAAATGGATGTTAACTGGTTAGGCGGGGAAGTCCAACCCGACCCGGGCCTTGGTGCCTCCCGCGCAATCACCCCGCCACCCCTGCTCTAGTAGCCCTGTTTTGGGGCTCCGCCTGGTGGCTGCTCTCTCCTCCCCCTCCTCCGCGGTCCGCAGAGCCCTGCTGACACAGTCCTGTCCGTCCTTGAGCTGCCCCGGCCTCTGGGAGAGGGGCCCAGGGCCAGCTGGGTTTACTCTGGAGCTTTTGCCTAATGCGGAGCTACTGTGTGGCCAGACCCCGCCAATAGCAGGCAGCTGGCGCCCCGTTTCACCCCTGTGCGAGCAATGCCAACTGCCTGTGAGGAAGGGTGGGGGCACTAAGAAGGGCCTGGGCTGGAAGGAAGCTCTTGGGAGATATCCCAGGATAGAGATGGGACATTCCTCTCAGAATGGCCTGGCTTTTTTCTGGAAGACAAGATCCAACGCCTCCATTTGCATGGGCACTTGAAGAGTGCACAGAAGCTCTGGGACTGGCTGCCCCTCCTGTCCTACTCCAAGTCAGCCTGAGGTTATACCTCCAGAAACTTCTGCTAACAGCCCCACTCGCTTGAGGAGAGGAGCTGTGGCTTGAGAAGGGAGGACAGTTTGGGAGCTGGGCTGCCCTGGCTCATCCCGTGTCTTTTGCTTACTTGCTCGGCTCACCTGGGGCAGATTACTGAGCCTTCAAGCCTGTCTCCTCACCTGCAAAGTGGTGCTCATGGTCTCTTGGTCTCTACTTCCCAGAACTGTAGTGAGCCATGGCAATATCCCCATTCTGAAAGTCTGTAGCCCAAGGCTTGCCTTTGCACTGGATGGCAGCCCTGAGACCTGCCTTGCTCGTCTATGCTCAAAGTGTCTGATGGCTAACCGTCTCCCTTCCTTCTAGGGTTGGCTCTGCTGGGCTTCCTGGTGCTGGTTCCAATGACCATGCCCTGGGGTCAGCTGGGCAAAGATGGCTGGCTGGGGGGCACACACTGTGTGGCCTGCCTGGTCGCCCCTGCAGCCTCCGTGCTTTATCATCTCTTCATGTGCCACCAAGGTGGCAGTCCTGTGTACACTCGGCTCCTCGCCCTGGATATGTGTGGGGTCTGCCTTGTTAACACCCTCGGTGAGTGAGGGTCCCAATGAGGGAGGCGGGCAGCTGGTGTGAACTCTGGGTTGGGAAGAGCAGGCTGGTTTGGACTGATACATACTCTCCACTCTCTCTATAGGGGCCCTGCCTATAATCCACTGCACTCTGGCCTGCAGGCCTTGGCTGCGCCCAGCAGCCCTGGTGGGCTATACCATATTGTCAGGTGTAGCCAGCTGGAGAGCTCTCACTGCCCCCACTACCAGTGCCCGCCTTCGAGCCTTTGGTTGGCAAGCTGGGGCACGCCTGCTGGTGTTTGGTGCCCGTGGAGTGGGCCTGGGCTCGGGGGCTCCAGGCTCCCTGCCCTGCTACCTGCGAATGGATGCACTGGCCCTGCTCGGAGGGCTGTTGAATGTGGCCCGCCTGCCAGAGCGCTGGGGACCAGGGCGCTTCGACTACTGGGGCAACTCCCACCAGATCATGCACCTGCTCAGCGTGGGCTCCATCCTCCAGCTGCACGCCGGTGTTGTACCTGACCTGCTCTGGGCTGCTCGCCACGCCTGTCCCCCAGATTGAGCTGCCTCCTGTCTGCCAAAATGGCCTGCTTACAGTCTCTTGGGATCAATGTCACTTTCTCTCCTTCTGCTGGTCTGCAATGGGTTGGTTCCTGAAGAGCCAGCACAGAGGACTTCTCAGCTGGAAGCCTTGGAATCTTCATTCTTCCCTGTGGATTACCCTCTTCTTTCCACCCCCTCCCTGGACCTATGAATTCCAACTACCCCTCCCTGCAGTCCACTGTCATCTGGCTCTGTGACCCATGAGGGTTTGGCCAGAGTATCTCTGGGGTCAGCCTAGAATCATCTTTAAGGCACCTCCTAGGGCCTTGGACCAATTCCCCCTTCCCCTGCTTCCTGACATCTTTCTGCATTGCATGCCAGCCCTCTAACAGCCAGAATCTTACCCCTTTCATTTAAGAGACTATGTCCAGGTGCAGGGCAGAGGGACCGGGCCTTTCTCCCAGGACCAAGTAGCACTGGTCCTTCTTGAATCAGCTGGTCAAGAGCCACAAGGAAAGTGGCTACTTTTCCCTGGCAGAGGCACAGATGTGTTATGATGGATCTGGACCATTCCAGATCACACTGGGCTAAGGCCTGCCTCCCACCTTCAGTGCCATGGTCTGATGGCTATCCTGCTCACCAGTGACATGCCCACAGCCTTGGGCTCTGTAGCAGGGCCCTACCTCACAGCCACATCATCCCAGGGACCCAAGACTTTGGGCAATTTCAATAAAGAGACAGGAAGCTCTATGTTGCCACATGAGCAAACTTGGGCAGTCCCAACACTCAATATTTTTTATTAGACACAGTAGTTTCCACGGGATAAGGGAGTGAGAGTTTAAAAGCAACAAGGCTGGGCCAATGGCTCAGGCTGGGTCGAGCGAGTCCTCAAACAGGCTGAGGAGGTTCCGAGGCTCAAAGGATGGGCAGGAACCCCGAGGAGGCTCTGAATCCATGTCATTTAGGTCCAGGGTATCCCTTAGGAGGGGGAGAAAAAAGGAATGGTCTTCCAGATCTGAAAGCCACCTGTGCCCAGCCCTGGGCCCACTCATCTCACCTTGGAATGTACCTGCTCCACATAGAGGTGCTCCTAGTGACCCGGGCCAGGACACCTTCTGGGGAAAGTGAGGGCCTGCAGGAAGGTGGGTGGGACAAGAAGGGTAATTGCACTCAGGTTCCAGCCTCTGCCTGGTGAGGGGGCAGGAGCCATGGTTGGGACACAGTACACACAAAACTTCTAAGTCCTCTCTTCTGCCTATGCTCAGAGGCCACCTCTGTCCCCTCTCAACATGTGAGCTTCCACTGAGCTGGATGTCAAGAGACCTTTTAGCAAATGAAGATTTTCTGGCACTTGCTCTATGCTGCACTCGGAATGAGGGAAACAGCACTGTAAGGAAGGGAATCCTCCCGAGAGCATGCGCCTCTTCCCTGCAGCAGCTTAATTACACACTCTCCCTTGGCCACCAGGCACCTGGGACCAAGGGAGTCCTCTCAGGGCAGGGGCTCACCAGGCTCTTGGAGGCCTCCAGCCAGAGGAGTACCCTCTACTGAGGAGGGGCCACAACCCTACACTGGTGGCTGGTGTGAGGCTGTGTTGTGTGGCAGTTGCCCACATCACTGAGCCACACTCACATGGCCAGGCCTTGTCCCCATGGTGTGATAGAGGCTGGGGGGGGGGGGGAGCTTTCACCAGTCCTCTCCAGGGAGCCTGGGCCTCCTTCCATTCAGCATTGGTGTTACTCCCGCCCCCAGGTATCCCAACTCACCCTATGCTGTCATCATCCCAGCTGCTGGAAAGGCTGTTATCCAGAAGGGGGCTGCAGGGTGGAGAGCCAGGAGGTGTGGCTGGAGGGCCTGGAGGCTGCAGCCAGCTGGCAGGGTGAGCCAGGCCATGCCACAGCCAGCACAGCAGGGTGAGCAGGGCCTAAGGGGAGAGGGAGCCTTAGAATCTAAGTCTGGTGGCTATAACACCAACATGCAGGAGGCTGAGGTAGGATAATCGTGACTCAAGGAGAGCTGGGCTATAGAGTGAGTTTAGGAGGGAGCCTGGCAGGTGAGTTAGGTCCCTGCATGGGAGCAGAGGAGGCAGCCAGGGGGCTTACCTGCCACAGGGCCCAGGCCCGACTCAGGGCTTCAGTGGCCATGCAGTATACGAGGCTCCAGGGACGGGGCTGCCTCAGCATGGGCAGGGCCAAGAGGGCTTCAGCTGTGGCCCGCAGCTGGGGGTCAGGTTCCAGCATCATGACAAGGACAGAACGCAGCTCAGAAGACAGACCTGCCCATGAGAAGGCCATGTCAGGGTCCCTAGTCAGAGCACTGACTAGGCCCTCAATTCAGCAGTGCCTTACTCCCTGCCCCACGAGCTGCTGGCAGCTGGCCCTGCCCCCAAAGCCCCCCTACCACTCACCAGCAGTAAACTCAGGGGGCAGGTAGCCCTGACGCAGCTGCTGCCAGCCCTCCCCACCATGGGGCAGCTCCATATTGCAGGCCACCTCCAAGATGGTGAGACCCAGGCTGGGAAGATGAGGACATGGGACATAAAGGGATAGTCAGCCTTGTGATACAAACACCTGTGTCACACTACCTCTTGGAATATAGGAAAGCCTGCTCTCTTCCACCATAAACCAGGGGGTGGAGGGCTCTGGGTAGGCATCAGCAAGGCCAGTGAGCCCCAGTCAGAATGGGGACCTACACTCATGCAGATGACTCACTGCAGTAGAGGGGATCTTCCAGAACCACACTGGCATGCACTTTGGTTCCCATGGTTACTAGGGTTAGCATCATTACATTGAGATGAACAGACATAACTGTTGGAGGCAGGGCGATGTTGCCAGCATGGCCTTGACAAGTCCCTGAACCCTGCTATGCCCTTCTGTGATGGAGGACAGCTATTCCTCCCATAGAGTTGAGATGGCTACTCTTCCAGAGGGTCTTACGGCAGCCTGCTCTAGAGAACCCTCAGCTAGAGGGTTGGTCATCCTTCCTAGTGCCAGTATAGGCTTCCTTTTCCTGGAAGTCCCTCTCTGCTGACAAGTTCCCAGGAAGGGCCCCTTTACAGCTCATTACAACCCCACCACGTCCCAGCCCTCACCTGAACACATCCGCCGCCGTACTGTACGAGCCCTGCAGCAGCTCTGGAGCCATGTAGCGGGGGTCTCCCTCTTGGGCCTCGCCAGCTCCGGTTGAGCCCAGCTCCACCAGCAGCCCAAAGTCACCCAGCTTGCAGTGGCCCCGGGACCCCAAGAAGATGTTGGCAGGCTTGACATCAAGGTGGACCAGGCCTTGGCCATGTAGGTGGGCCAGAGCCAGCAGGGTATCCCGCAGGTAGCCCCAGACCTGGGCCTCGGGCAAGCTGGCACCCCAGGCTTCACAGTGTTGTTGTAGGCTGGGCCCGCAAAGCTCTGTCTGCAGATACAGGATGCCGCCCTCCTCCCAGGCCCGCTCTAGCCTCACACAGTGTGGGTGCTGCCCCACCTTCTCATGGCCGCCTACCTCAGCCAGCTTACGGGCCCTGTCCTTGGGGCCTCGGAATGGTGACATGTAGCGCTTGACAGCATAGAGCCGGCCGTCTTCCTTGGAGCGCACCTGGAAGGCAGGTAGTGCCCAGGGGTGTGTGTGGGGGGAAGGACCAGTAGATACACACAACAGCAAAACTGGACAAACTTTCATTGATATGGTGGTGCACTAGAGACACAGCAATGGAGGAAGCAGAGTAAACCTACATCCTCCGACCCAGGGCATAGTGCTAGAAAAGCCTGGCCCCAGAACAACAGAGGCTGTGTGCTGTGTTGTGTCCAAGCTTTCCTCTGGAGAGAAAAGATGATCTAGGGGCCCTGTGCTTGCATTTAAAAATATATAATATCACCGGTGTGGTGGCGCATGCCTTTAATCCCAGCACTCGGGAGGCAGAGGTAGGATTGCAGTAAATTCAAGGCCACCCTTAGACTACATAGTGAATTCCAGGTCAGCCTGGGCTAGAGCGAGACCCTACTTCAAAAAACAAAACAAAAAAAAACAACAATAAATATATATATAATATCTTAAATAGTACTTTTGCAAAGAAAAGCTACCATTTTAGAGGAAATGTGTATGATTAGAAAAATTATTTTAAGGGCTGGAGAGATGGCCCAGCGGTTAAGGCACTTGCCTCCAGTGCCTAAGGCCCTGGTTCAATTCCCCAGGATCCACATAAGCCAGACCCACAAGGTGGTGGCCCTGGTGCATTCTCTCTCTCTCTCTCTCTCTCTCTCTGCTTGAAAATGAATAAATAAAATATTTAAAAAAAAAAGAAAAGAAAAATTATTTTAAGAAAATAGCAGTGGGCAGGCGGTATGGTCTGAGCCTCCCAGCCTGGAGCAGGGGGGAAGGGGTTACTTGGACCAGCTCAGAGCCAGGAAGAGCTGGCACCAGAGAGCTACTGCAGGGCATGCCAAGCTCTGGACAAGGAGCCAGTATGTGTGAGGCCCCCTGGGAGGGGCCTGCATGGGGTGGGTAAGTAAAAGCCAAACTCAGAGGAGGGGTCTCAGCCCAGGAGAGGCAGACTGTCATGCGACAGAGAGGTGCAGGCTGCCAAGGACAATGTCCACCTAAGAAAGTGACTGAGCAAAGGAGTCCCAGACAGGTCTTAGAATCCATTCCCTCACTTACCTTGAAGACCTCTCCATAGGAGCCGTGGCCAAGGCGGCTAAGCCTCTGGAAGTTCTGCTGGAAGAAGGACTCAGGCCGGTTAGGGTCATACCCAGGACTTTGCAGGGTCTCTGATGCCTCATTTCGGAACGACACCCTCCGAGGCTGGGGCTGGTGCCAGCCTGGGGTCCGAGGAGGAAAGAGACGGCTGATAGGGATGCTACCCTTGGCAGGAGGCCTGGGTGGGAGGCTCCGGCTGAGCCCTCCAGGCCTTTTGAGGGAGAAGCCAGGTTCTGCATGTCGGAAGTAAGCTGGGACTGGGACAGGAGTGCCACTCAGGGGTGGCGGGGTGCCTTCAGTGGGCACGGGCATGGTCAATGCAAAAGGCCAGGCAATGAAGATGGAGGCTGAGTCCAGAGCAGTGTGTCCACTCAAATAGCACCTAGTCCCATGGCCCCCAAGAGAGCCACTTCTTTGCCACACACACGTTCTGCTTTCCACAGGAAAGTCGTAAGAGCCACTAACACCTGCAGAGAAAAGCAAAGGACAAGCAGTCATTCATCTGAACCTTAGACATGGGATAAACATGAAATCCAGACCATGAGCCTTTGTCCTGAAGTCTCACAGCCAAGCAGAAACGTCAAAGGAGAGGCAGTGCAGGAGTCAGATGCCCATCCAGACTTCCTCTCTGCGACTTTCGGGCACTGTCCCTCGCCTCCAATTCCAAAGTAAAAACACTAGCAAGTTCCAAAAGTTTCTTTCTTCCTTGCATTTCCAGAGTTGTGGCCAGACTGATTCAGTTCCCTAATTGCGGCATGAGGAGCCCGTGGGCCTCTCTCCCCAGCAACACTGACAGCACAGCCAAGAATGACTCACAACCATCCCAAGTCTTTGGATGTGGTACGAAAGGCACAGAACAAATGGAGAAATGTTTAACTTGAGGACATCTAACAAATATTGGTAACAACATGCAGAATGAGCAGCACCTGTGAGTGCACCAGCTCTATGGGCTGATGTGAAAAAGATGGGGCTCCTGTATCCCTCAGCACCCTGTCAAAGTTAAGGTATGTGCCCAGGAGGGACAGGCTCTCAGGATTCCTCAGTTCCCTCCCAATTCCACGGGGCAAAGAACAAACTTCTGCTGGCAGTGGCACACTGGACAGGAGCTCCTTCTCCACCTGCCCACTCACAGGGAGAAGGCTCTGTATGTAGCAGGCCTGGCAGGCTGAGGAGACAGATGACCCAAGCTTCAGCTCACTCCTAGGAAGGCGCTCTACACTAGGAGAGGCAAGCAGGAAATCCAGATGCTTCTGTCCTGCCCTGCCCAGCACCTTGCTCCTTAAGTAACAGGGTTAACCGGAGGAATGTGCACTATTATCCCTGCCCCCAGCATCACAGCATGGTTAAGAGATGTTGCCCAGAAGTAGAGGTAAGCTATTAAAAAAAAAGAAGCCCTGTGAGCCAGGGATGGTGGGTGTGTCACACCTATAATCCCAAAATTAGGGAGGCAGAGGTAGGAGGATCACCCTGAGTTCAAGGCCACCTTGAAATTACATAGTGAATTCCAGGTCAGCCTGGGCTAGTGAGACCCTACCTCGAAAAAACAAAACAAAAAATGAATACCTGGGGCAGTGCCCCAAGAAAACCTGAGGGGAGGGCTGGAGAGATGGCTCAGCGGTTAAGGCACTTATCTCTAGTGCCTAAGGACCCGGGTTCAATTCCCCAGTACCCATATAGGCCAGATGCACAAGGTGGCACCTGTGTCTGGATTTTCTCTCACTCTCTCTCTCTCTCTCTCTCTCTCTCTCTCTCTCTCTCTCTCTCTCTCTCTCTCTGTATGTATGTATATATCTCTCTGCTTGCAAATAAATAAATAAAATATTAAAAAAAAAGAAAAGAAAACCTGAGGGGAAGTTCATACCTACAGATGCTATCAAAAAGTAAAAAGGAGCCAGGCATGGTGGGGCACACCTTTAATTCCAGCACTCAGGCAGAAGTAGGAGGATCACTATGAGTTTGAGGCCAGCCTGAGACTACAGAGTGAATTCTAGGTCAGCCTGGGCTACAGTGAGACTACCTCAAAAAAACAAACGGGTTGGGGATTTAGCTCAGTGGATGAGTGCAAGGCCCTGGGTTCAGTCCTCAGCACCACAAAAAAAAAAAAAAAAAAAAAAAAAAAAAGAAGAAGAAGACAAAATCACAAAAACAAACAAAGTGAAAAGAATTAAGAGCTAGAGAGATAGCTCAGTGGTTAAAGGCACTTGCTTACATAGACTAACAGCCCGGAATTTAACACACACACCCCCGCCCGTACCTATGTAAAGCCAGACACAAAAATGGTGTATGTTTCTTTTTTTTTATTTATTTTTTAAAAAATATTTTGTTTATTCATTTTCAAGGAGAGAAAGAGAGAGAGAGAGAGAGAGAGAGAGAGAGAGAGAGAGAGACAGACAGAGAGAGAAACACGGCCACCACCTTGTGAGTCTGGCTTATGTGGGTCCTGGGGAATTGAACCCAGGGCCTCAGGCACACTGGAAACAAGTGCCTTAACCACTGAGCCATCTCTCCAGCCAAAAATGGTGTGTTTCTGGAGTTCATTTGTAGCTGCAAGGATCCTGGCCCATGCATTCTGTCCCTCCCCAATCCCCTCTCTCTTGCTCCTCTCTCAAATAAGAAAAAATTATTAAGTAAAATATATTTTTTAAAAAGGTGAACTTTTTTTTTAATTTATTGTCCATAATGAGTTACAACATTTAGTGGACAAACAATGAGTTGTTATTGCCAATTCCCCACTGCCCTCCCCTCAAAAGGTGAACTTTTTAAAAGTGAAATATCTTTTCTAAAAGTGGCCATGAGCTCAAGGTCACCCTGAGACTACATAGTGAAGTCCAGGTTAGCCTAGGCTAGAGCAAGACCCTACCTTGGGGGGAAAAATACAAAGAAAGAGTGAATAGAGCCAGCCTTGGACCTTTCCTATAATCCAAGCATTTGGGAGGCAGAAAGGTCAGGAGTTCAAAGCCATGCTTAGATACATATTAAGTTCAGGTCCTTGGCTACAAAAAAACAAAAAAAAGAGACAGACACAGTGGTGTACCCCTTAAGTTCCAGCACTTGGGAGGCTGAGATAGGAGGATTACTGAGTTCCCAGGCCAGCCTGGGGTTACAGAGTGAGGTCCCAGTTGGTCTGGGCTAGATACCCTGCCTCTAAAAGAAACAAAAAGAAAAAAAAAAAGAAAAAGAAAACCACATATACACACACACAAAAGAACAGAGCCAGTTGTAGAAGCTGTAATCCTAGCTCTCAGGAAGCAGCAGTAGGTTCAAGGATAGGCTGACATAGCCAGTCCAGGCCAGAGCTACATAGTGAGACCTTTTATCTCAACAAAATAAAAATGGGAAAAGTTTTAGTTGTGAACTTTTAAGAGAAGGATGGGGCTGGACTTGGTGTGCATCCCTGTAATTCCAAACTCAGGAGGTTGAGGCAAGAGGTTTAAGTCTGAAGTCAGTCTGGGCTATACAGCAAGACCTTGTCTCAAAAGGAAGAGAAGGGAAAGGAGGAAGAGGAGGGGAGTCTGGGAATGATGTAACTCAATGGTAGAACACCTACTTGGCATGTGAAAGGCTCTGGGGTTTGATCTCAACCAACACCCCCTGCTCCCAAATAAAGGCCTAAATAAATGGATAGGCATGCTCATACACCCAGTGACGTAATTTAAACAAAATGGCAACACTCTTCAAATTGTGGGCTGTAGTGTAGCTCAGTGGCACAGCATTTGCCAAACATGCACAACACACTTGGTTTGACCTTAAGCACAAACAAACAAAACTCAAGGGACACAATCTTATAAAAAAGAATAATGTTGGAAAATGCTCACCTCCAGATTTCAAAAAGAATTACCAAGCCACAGTAATTGAAATAGTGTGTCATTAACATAAGGATTCTGAGACCAAAATAATCAGAAATTAGCTCCTCACATTTATGGTCAAAAGATTTTCCTTTTTTTTTCCCCCCAAGATTTTCCTTTTAATTATTTTCTTTGTTTACTTGTTCTTGCTTGTTTTCTTTCTTTCTTTCTTTTTTTTGGAGACAGGTCTTACTATGTAGCCCAGGCTGGCTCTGAACAGCAATAATCTTCCTGCTTCAATCTCCAGAGAGCTAAAACAAAGGGTTGTGTTACCATGCCTGACTGGACTGATTTCCAAGTAAGTGCCTTTAACAGGTGACCATCTCTCCAGCCTCTGGACTGATTTTCAATAAGGGTGGGAAAAAAGAAAGAGTCTGTGCTTGCTTACAAAGCCTGCCAGCCTGGGTTTAATTCCCCAGTACCCATGTAAAGCCAGATACACAAAGTGGTGCATGCATTTGGAATTCATTTGCAGTGGTAAGAGGCCCTGGTGCATGCTTGCTCACCCCTCACTCAAATTTTTAAAAAAAAAATTTTTTTAAAAGAAAGAAGTGAAACTGGGTGTGGTGGCGCACGCCTTTAATCCCAGCACTAGGGAGGCAGAGGTAGGAGGATTGCCGTGAGTTCAAGGCCACCATGAGACTACAGAGTGAATTCCAGGTCAGCCTGGGCTAGAGTGAGACCCTACCTCAAAAAAAAAAAGAAAGAAAGAAAAAAGAAAAATAAAAGAAGTGTCTTTTCAACAAATGGAGGAGACAACTGGCTAGCTATATACAAAATGAACAAGAAAAAAAATCTGACCTTTTTGTTTTTCTCAGTGTAAATATTTATATTTTTTGATTTTGGTTTTGAGACAAGGACTATGTATGTAGCACTGCTGGCCTTGAACTTACAGAAATGCTGTTTCAACCTCTTGTGTGCTGGAATTATAGGCATGAATCGTCTATTCATGCATTCATTGGCAGGAGTACTAGTGTTTGATTTTGGAATGAATGTCCCAGGCTCACAAGTGGTATTATACATATGCTTTCCAAATCTGAGGTTTTCAAAAAAATAATTATTTTTTGCAACCAGGGAGATAGAAGAGAGACAGAGAGAATAGGTAAGCCGGGGTCTTCAGCAGCTGCAAATGGACTCTGGATGCTTTACATCAGTACTGGAAAATTGAACGAGGGCCGTTTGGCTCTGCAAGCAAAACCTTAATCGCTGAGCCATCTCCTCAGCCCCAAATTTAAGGTTTTTAATCTTATTGTTGTTTTGAGACAAGATCACATGTATCCCAGGCTGGTCTCAAACTCCCTATGTATGGGAAGATGACCTTGAACTTCTGACCCTACTATCTCTACCTTGGACTCTGCCAACTGAGCAACAATCCCTAGGCCCTAAATTTGACATATTTTGAAGTCTAAAATGTATTTGGTGTCAGAGGTTTGTGGACCTGCAACACTGTACTGACCCCATGGGGGATTTGTATTGGTGTGTGGCATAGATGCTTATTACTACCATAAAACATCCTCTTAGCTGGGCACACACCTTTAATGCCAGCACTTGGGAGGGAGGCAGAGGTAAGGAGGATCACCATGAGTTCCAGGCCGGTATGAGACTACATAGTGAATTCCAGGTCAGCCTGGGCTAGAGTGAGGCCCTACCTGGGGGGGGGGGGATTGCTCTGGAGCTGGGTGTGGTGGTGCACACCTTTAATCCCAGCATTTAGGAGGCAGAGACCAGTCTGGGACTAGAGAATGAGTTCCAAGTCACCCTGAGCTACCTTGAGAAAAAAAAAAATACTCTGGAGCTCTGGATGGTCACCAAAATGATGCACACAAAGTACATGGGGTCAGTGACTGTGTGCTCGTTGGGAGAGAGAGGACGTAGGCTCCCTACAATGTTACAATTGAAAATGTATCAGAAGATACCATACCTAGCAGAGGGTGTGTAGTGGCTTCCCTGGTGAGGGAGTGAACCCCCAACCCCTACATCCCTGAAAACCCTTGTTGTGCCTCTACTTGCTTCAGAATTGTATGTCGGGGATGGGGGTGTAGCTTGGTGCTTGGAGCGTGCTCAGGGCCCTGGGTCCAATCCCCAGTGTGGATGAGGAAAAGGTTAATCCCATCCCAGAACGTCTCAAAGTGAGGAACCTGGTTAGAAGTACAGCCCCCCTAAGCCCACCCAGCCTTGGCACATCAGGGACCCAGGTCCCTGCATCTTCAGCCAGCAGGCCGAGCTCAACAGCTTTGGGAGAGAAGGGTAGTTAGGGGGTCGGGCTCCCGGGTGAATCCCCCCTCCAAGTTCCCAGGGGCTCGGATCTCAGGCCTCACCCTCTCACTGGGCTGGACGCATCTGCGGGCGAGGATTGACGGCTAGACTGTGAGTTCCTCCTGGACAGGGCCGCCGTGGATTCAGTCCGTGGGCGAAGGGAAACCCTGACAGACAATCGCGCAGACCAGCTGTCAGCAGAGAGGGGAAGGGGCTCCCGGATCAAAGCGGGGCGCAGGAGCCGGGGTCACGAGGGCGGGGTCGCGGGGAGTGGGCGCGGCGTCTCGGGGGCGCGCGGCGAGGCTCTCAGGGAGACCACCGGCCCCGAGGGACCCGGGCTTAAGGAGGACCGGAGCTGACCCGGGAAGGCCGTCCGAGCGCTGGGTGCGGTCCGGGAGTACCGGGCCGAAGGGCGGAGCGGCCCAGGAACCCTCCGGGGCCCGGTGTGGACTCACCTGGGGCGGCTGGGCGGGGCCAGCGCCGCCGCGAGGTCCCGGATTCCGCGTCCGGGGAGGCCTCAGGCCGTCCGGGCTCTGGCGGCGGCCGCCGCGCCTCTGGACTCTCAGGGAAAAGCGCCCTCTCGGAGGGGGAACGGCCCGTGAACGCGCGCGGACGCAGCTCGCGCCAAAAATTCCAAACCGGCCTCGAGGCCCCGCCCAGGCCTCCCGTGGCCCCGCCCCTCCCGCCAGGGGCGCCGGCTCCGCCCCCACGTCCTGCGTGCGCGCCGCCGCCTGGTTCCGGGAACCACGCCTGGGCGCTCTCACTGCGCAGGCGCGCCTAAGCCGGGGTGCTCCCGCCGCTTCCCTCTCCGCATGCTCTGGCCTCCCGGGCCGCCGCCGGGAAGCTGTGGCCTCCTTGTGAACGGCTTCCGAGGTCGCAGCCTTTCCCTGGCGTTCAAGTCAGAGCCCCTGAGCCCCCTGGTGCCACGACCTTGGGGACACCCTGCAAACGGAGCAGATGACTGGGATGATCCCATTAACGCGCTTAGCTGAGCCGGCGGGGTGGGCGAGCTTCTGCAAGAAGGGGACCTTTCTAGGTTTAACACGAAAGTGGGGGGCCAAGCTTTAAGGCCAGCCTCCCTGAAAAGCTGGAAGTCTCGAGGAACAGCACTGTGGGAGGGAGGGCGGAGGCACTAGTCCACCTCCATGCACCCACCCTTCCTTTGCATTAGCATGACTGGCAGACAGGGTCCCTGTGACTCAGGCTGCACCTTGTTGAGGCCTGGGATGCCAGCTGGTCTCACTCCACTCCTTAGGACTAATTCTGCCAGCCCTGCTTCCTAGACAGGCCTCCTTCCAACTGTCCATTCCTCAAAGTCTGATTCTCAGTGGGTTAAAAACAGCACCAGAACCAACAAAAATAGGCCAGTAGTGCATCTCTGCAGCCCTGAGGCTATTGACCCAAGTACTTTGGAAGCTGGGAGTTGAAGACCACTTGAGCCCAGTTGGAGGCCAGCATGGCAACATAACAAGATTCTGTCTCAAAAAATATTTTCTTTGTTCTTTTTTTCGAGGTAAAAAAAAAAAAACTAAATAAATGTCAGCAATGCAAAAGTAAAAAAAAAAAAATTAAAATAGAGAATGGAGAGATGGCTCAGCAGTTAAGTCACTTGCCTGCAAAGCCTAATGACCAGGGTTCAATACCCAGTACCTACATGAAGCTAGGTTCACAAAGTGGCTCATGCATCTGAAGTTCGTTTGCAGTGGCTGGAGGCACTGACGTGCCCATTCTCTCTGTGTCTGCCTCTTTCTCAGTCTCCCTCAAATAAATAAAATATTAAAAACAAACAACAACAACAAAAAACAAGCTGGGTGTGGTGGCATATGCCTTTGATCCCAGCACTCAGGAGGCAGAGGTAGGAAGATGGCTGTGAGTTTGAGGCCACCTTGAGACTACATTGTGAATTCAAGGTGAGCCTGGGATAGAGTGAGCCCCTACCTCAAGGTAAAAAAAAATGAACAAAATAATTTTTTAAAAATTTGGTGGCATACTTCAATAAACATTTTATTGTGTGGAGAACACCTGTAATATAAATGTAATAAAAGCAAATTAGCACAGTGGCAGGTAACTGTGGCATCAGGAAAATTAGGGCTGTAATGTTGCCACATGTGTATACAGTGTCCAGGTGTATAAAATGAGATAATAGCTTCTTCCTTGGAAGGAACAAGCACTCAGGAGAAAATGTAAGTCAACTGCTTATGTTGCTTCTGCTTCCGTCCAGGTTCTTGGTATTATGGGTAAAAGGATTTATAGGCAGACACCACAGGCTGACAAGTAGAAGTTTTATTCAGAAAGTGAAAGTCCACACTGGGGACCCAGAACTTGGGGACCCAGCTGGGGCTTATTCTCAAATGACTGCACTGATCACTTGGTGACTCAGAACTCACCAAAGTGCTGAGAAGGGACAGTTCAGTGTTCAGCACTGAAACATCTCTGTCACACCCTCCAGGGACCATTGCCCAAGAGGTGGTGGAAAGAATGTTAGAGTCAAAGGAAGGGGAGGAGTGCTCACAATGCTGTCTTCCAGACATAAAGTGGCTGATGCTCCTGCTCAAGACAAGGAGGGGGGAATCAATGCCATCCAAATAGAAGAGAGACTAGTTGGAACGGGTGTCAATGGCCAGGGACTTGAGAAGTAGGAAAAGGAGGTGGCGAAAGGGGACCATGATTGTGGTATATTATGTTTATGGAAGCTAATAAAAAAGGTTTTGGGTTTTTTGTTTTGTTTTTTTATGAGGTAGGGTCCTGCTCTAACCAAGCCTGACCCTGGAATTCATTATGTAGTCTCAGGGTGGCCTTGAACTCACCATGATCTTCCTACTCCCAAATTTAAAAAAAAAAAAAGAAAGAAAAAGAGGGGGCTGGTGAGATGGCTCAGCGGTTAAGGTATTTGTCTGCAAAGCTTGACGAATTGGGTTCAATTCCCCAGGACCCATGTAAAGCCAGAAGCACAAAGTGGTGCATGCATCTGGAACTTTTTGCAGTGGCTACAAGCCCTGGCATACCGATTCATTCTCTCTCTCTCTCTCTCTCTCTCTCTCTCTCTCTCTCTCTCTCTCTCTCTCTTTCTCTCCCTCCCTTCCTCCCTCCTTCCCTCCCTCCCTCCCTCCCTTTCCTTGCAAATAAGTAAAAAAAAAAAAAAACTTTTAAAAATGAGAATTGCCTGGTGTTGGTGCAAGCCTTTAACCCCAGCACTCAGGAGGCAGAGATAGTAGGATCACTGTGAGTTCAAGGCTAGCCTGGGCTAAAGTGAGACTGGGGAGTGAGGGGAGAAGAGGACCCCATAAGGATGGTTGACTTAGCGATTTTTGTTTGTTTTTGTGTAACTGAGAAAAGGTTCTTGTAGGCTTTTTGTAGGTTGTAGCCCTTTGAAGGCCTCCAGAGTAAATCAGGTCTGCAGGATGCGTCAACTTAGACCCTGTGCTTCTGCTGGTCCAGGCCAGGAATCACAGACCTCCCCCACCCATCCACCCATTCTAGGGTCACCCCTAAACCCAAGCCTGGGGCTTAATTCCTTAGGCCCCACCCTCAAGTCCAGGGGAGAGCCTTGCCCTTCACCGCAAGCCCCTCCCAGACTCACCCAGAAGGGACCACAAAAGGAATAAAGTGCAAGAAAGATGAAAAAAATGATGACCTCACTGGAAACCTGGAGACCCTAAGAAAAGCTTTGTGATGGGCACTTCTGGGCACTGGTTGCACGTTCCCTTTGTATTGTTCTAGGGTGCATTTCTGTCTTGTGTGCAATTCTCTATGGCTATCATATTTCACAATTACACTGGAAGGTGGATGAAGAGACGAGGTAAACAGGTCAGCTTTGCCCATGGTGAGTGCCTGAGAAGGGAGTTCTGAGGGGCCAAAGGAACAGATCTAAAGAGGGTGCAGAAGGTGTCTGTCTCCCCACAGGCGCCTGGCTGCCTCTCCAGTTGTCTTACCGAATTCCCACCCTCGCAGTGCTGCTGGGCTCAAGCAGCTGTTAGGGTGTCCCTCGACATAGACTGCGCCATTTTAGGCAATGTGCTTCCTGGGCCTCTCAATCTGCGCTTCAGGAAGCCCAGCTGTTGCTTTGCCCTTGGCCCCTGCCACAGCCCCTCTAAGTTGTTCATCTGTTCAGAAGCTTGGCCTCGTCCTCTTCAGGCCAGGACTTTGGCGGGATTCTTCCAGACCCCTAGTCTAGATCCCTACACTGTCCTGTCTGTGTGGAGCTGAGGGTGAGCCGAGGGACTGGCTGTGCTGGGGGCAGCAGTGGTGGGGGTACTACAGGTCCTGAGCTGCCATCAGGCTGGTCCAGGCTGGCTGGCATTTTCCACAGGCATGTGCCAGCTCCCAGGCAGCCTGGCTTTGGCCAAGCAGACACTCAACCTGTACCTCCTGTGTGGCCCCTCGGGATCTCCCTGCCTGCTTCCCTGGCACCCTGAGTGTCCGCATGTTTGAGTGTCTGGCACTGCCTAGGGGGCCCTGAGCTATACCAGCTGAAACAAACTGATGTAACTGGGTCTGTAGCCTACCTGGAAGTATGGAGATGGCCAAGCACTGGGGAGAGGGGCTCAGGACGCCTCCGTTCAGATTCCAGCTCCACTGGCCTAGGTTCCTCCCCCTCTCCCTCTGTTTTACAAGGATAAGTCTGAGTAGCTCTGGCCCAAGGGGTTCTCACTTTTGCCACTTGAGAGAAAAGTAGAGAATCAGAAAGACCAGAGCCTTGCCCAAAATTGCCAGCCAACCCAGCACCCAGTCTGCTAACCACTAGGCCACTCGGCTGACCTCCATGGAGACCAGGGAACTAGTCCCCATGTCCATGGGTGGAGCTGGTGGCCGGGCAGGAATGCCCTGCATCCCAATTGTCCTGGGCTTTTATGGAGTGGTTTGGGGCCAGGATCCACCTCTGAGCCCCTCCCAGTGGCCAGTGGAAGGTTCAGCCTCCCAGACTCAGGGCAGGACAGGAGGTGGACATATGGGTACAGCTGGGCTGGGCTGAGAGGGCCCTGCAGTCATGGTGGGTCTTTGTGGGGGAGACAGGGAATGCCACAGGCATGGTTGTGTGAGCCCTGGGTGTGGAGAGGCAGCAGCAATGGGATAAGCCCAAGGTGCAGGGGAGCTCAGTGCTGGGCGCTACACTGTTGGTGAAGGGTACCTGGCACTAAGCTGTAGTCTGCTGGCAGCTGAACTGGGCCTTGGAAGCCTGGAGGGCTCAAGGGGCTTACATCAAGAAGTCTTCACTGTTCCTCCTGAAGCTCCTCTCGAATCCCCACCCTGCCTGCTGGCAAGCTTTAGCAGCAGAACCTGCTCAAGCCCCTGGCAGCAGGAGGGGCTGGCTGGGCAGGGGAAGGACCAGTAGACAGACAGGGTGTGGGGCTTTCTGGACTTGGGTCTAGGGCCTGGGGACCGAGTCAGCATGGCCATCCCCAGCCAGCTTGGTGGGGTCTACAGGCTGACTTTGGGAGGAAGGGTGGCGCCTGCTGGCTAGGCCTCACCTGGCTTTTCCCAGATCTGCTTTTCCTATCTACCCCCTGCTGGCCTTCCTGCCAGGTCCCCTGCACCCAACCCAGCTCTAGGTTCATTTGCCTACCTCCCAGGAATGAAACTACTCCAAGTCTCTAAGCACCCTCCACGGCCAGCCCCATCCATCCTAAGTGGGAGACTTTGAGTTTGTCCCCAAAGTTTAAGTCAGTGCAGATATAGAAAAGACACAGGGCAACAGAGACTGTAGGAGAGTGGGTGGGTCTCCCATGGGGAGGGGTTTGCTGGAGCCAAACTTCAAGATGGACTAAACACAGATGGCCCATTCTTGTGTGTCACTGTCCCTCATGGAAGCAGGAGGGACATGGCTGAAGTCCCCTCTGGCAAGCCAAGCCTCAGCTGAGGACAAAAGGCCTGTCTCAGATGTGCTCCATAGAGGGAGAGACAGGACAGTAGCCTGGCTCTTCCGCTACAGCCTGCCTGTCAGACAGCCTCTGACACTGTTGCATCCTTTACGTGCTCCATGACTCTCCCCAACATAGCAACTCATCCTGGGGCCTCATGCCGGCCACACCCAGGTTTCTGGCCCTCACTCCCATCTTCTCCCCAGCTGTGTTTGGGCTGGGCCTAGAGTGCCAGCCTTCTCCTTGCCAGCTGCTGGGGAGCCATCTGAACCCTCCTGGCCTGGCGCCAGGGCTTGAGTCACCGATATGGCTGGGGGAGCCTAGGGGGAGGAATGTGGGGGACCTACCTTGATGTCAGCACCTATGATGGATGAGGGGTAGAGCTGGAGGGGGGCCAGGGAACTAAAAAGCTATCCTCCTGCAGGGGACATGAGGGACTGGCCTCCTGGGGTCTGTAGGCAGAGCTTCCACCCCTCTCAGCTGGGGGGTTTAGATGGAGTGCCACCTCCTAGCAAGAGTGTTTAAAGCCCCAAAGGGTGTCCAGCCCTCCAACTCCCCTGGCATTATGGGCACCTCAACCTTCCCCACAGCCCTTTTCCTGCTCTGCCTGATTCCTGAGAGCCTGCAAGGAGGTGAGGGTGGCAGCTGGGGAGGGTCTGGGCAGCTGTGATTGGGGCTGGAGATTAGATTGAGCATGGGGGAGACGTCTGGTTTTCAGAGTAAGGGAAGCTTAAAGTGTAGAGAGCCTGGGCTGGCAGAAAATTCAGATGTGGGGTAGATGCCTGGGTCTTGCCCTCTCTCAGCTTCCAGGGTCTCTGCCCTGAGTAGCATTTTCTGGTCCTCTAGGATTGCCCCCACCTCCTCCTAGCCCAGGAAAAGGTAAGTATTCCCTCTGGACATGGAGATAAGGGGAGGTGGTCCATCTCTCCCACTCCAGGGGGTCTGGGAGCTCTCTGGAAACTGACCTAGGTGGCCCCCAGCCCTGAGACTCCATATGTGAAGTCCAGGAGATTATGAGGTCCCTCCCTGTCTTCCTGGCAGACAGCACTGACAATCTCTAAGGGTAGGAAGCTTTTGGAAGAGTTTTGGTCCCTGTGAACATGGCTCTCCTGGAGGAGGGGGTCTGGAGCTGGTCTGGAAAGGGAAAGCAGACTATAAAAGGAGAGAGAGGAGGCCGAGAAGGGACATCCTGGCAGCAAGGTGGGACAGGAGCAGGGACCTAGGCAAGCTTGAGGGCTGAGGGGCTGCAGGAGATGGGGCTGTGTTACCCAGGGCTGTTTATTCCAGGTGCATAGGGTAGGAGGAAGAGCTCCTGAGACCTGATGTGTCTAATCTGCAGGAAGGAAGGACTAGTGAAGGGGACTTCCAGGAACTGAGGGGTTCAAAGACCCTCAGAATTAGACTAGAAGGAAGAGTTGTACACATGGTGGGGGTACTGGTCAGACACACGCCCAGGGCCCCCAGCTTCAGTGTCCAGATGCCAGACTGCTCATCTGGCTCTGTCACCCCTTCTGTGACCAGAGGGAGAAGTGAGGTGGAGAAGTGGCATCCATTTACAATTGGCTCTCCTGCCCTCCGCCTCCGAAATTAATCCTATTTTCCCCATCCCACAGGCTTCAGGAGCCCAAATGGCTACAGATCAGGTAAAGCTGAGGGGTTGGCAGAGTGACAAAGCAGCTCTTGCCCCTTCTGGCCCCCTGGGCTCAACTTCTCATTCCTCTGCCAGGATATAGCCCCCCCAGTGGGCTGGGAACAGGTGAGAAAATGTGCAATAATGAAGGGTGGGGGGGGTAGGGCACTTCTGTTCTCTTTCCCCAACTAAGTGGGCAGCAGGGAAAGTGATTACAATCAGACATCTAAAAATGTGCTGCTGAGCAAGATGGCTCACACCTGTAATCCCTGCACTTGGAGCCTGAGGCAGGAGGATTGTAGAGTTCAAGATGGAACTCAGCTACATACGAGTTCCAGACCAGCTTGGGTTACTGGATTAAGACCCTGTCTCAGAAATAAATAAATAGGGGCCAGTGGGAAGATGGCTCAGAGGTTAAGGCACTTGTTTGTAAAGCTGCTGGCTCGGGTTTAATCCCCTAGTACCCAGGTAAAGCAAGATGCACAAAGTGGCACACACTGTGTCTAGAGTTTGTCTATAACGACAAGAGGTCCTGGGTCCTGGCATGCCCATACTGCCTTCATATTCATTCTCTCTCCCCCCTTTCTCCTTTGCAAATAGATTAATTAATTAAATATTTTAAAAAAATAAATGAGTTGGGTGTAGTAGTGGCGCACGCCTTTAATCCCAGCACTCAGCACTCAGGAGGCAGAGGTAGGAGGATCACTGTGAGTTCAAGGCCACCCCAAGACTACATAGTGAATTCCAAGTCAGCCTGGACTAAAATATGACCCTACCTCAAAAAAATAATAAAAAATAAAATAAATGAATGAATTGAGGCTGGGGATGTAACTCAGTTGGTGGAGTGCTTGCCTAGCATGTACGAAACCCTGAATGTGATTCCCAATACCACGTAAAGCCAGGCATGGTGGTTTAAGACTAATCCCAGCACTCTGGAGGTAGAAGCAGGAGGATCAGAAATTCAAGGTTATCCTTAGCTATCTAGGAAGGGTGAATCCAACCTGAGCTACATGAGCCCCTGTCTTTTAAAAAAAAAAATCATGTGTGGTCAGAGCTGACCACCATATGTCTCTTGGGCCCTGGACTCACTGGACACTGCGGGGAGGAAAGAAGGAAGGAGTTTCATGCTGCACCTTTTCATCCTCTGATCTGAGTCTCAGAAGATGGGAAGGCCCATTGCTCTGAATGACTATGGGTCAGAGGGTGGTTCTGTGGAGACCGGCAAGCCAAGAGATCACTCACCTGCTTCTTGTCTCTCCCCCAGGCTTTGGAGGGGGTGCTAAACCTCAGAAGCCAGGTGAGCCCTACCCCAGCCTACCTCTCTCTGTCTCCCTGTCATTCTTTCATATTCTTCATCTGTCCCTCCAGGATTCAGAAATGGGCTGGGAGCCCAGTCAGGTAAGAGTAGAGAGGTAGTCTCTCCTGCCTCCTTTCCAGACCTCAGAAGGCAGGGGCAGAACTGGTGGGTGAGGGAGACTTTCAGGTTTGCTTTTCAGGAAGGGGTCTAAGGCTCCCACATTCCCACTTTAACTGGGTCCCCACAGCTCCCCAGCTCATCTCTTCTTCTCCCCACAGGCCCTGTAACTCAGAATGGCTATGGCACAGGTAGACGTTATACTGTCATTTGGGAGTCAGGGTTCCAGGGCTGTCCTTGGGATGGGGGTCTTCTGTGATCCTCAGATGATCCTGGTCTCTTTCTCAGGAGTTGGAGGAGGTGTGAAACCTCAGAAACCAGGTGAGCCTTCCGTTGATCCTGCCTGTCTGGCCCCACCACAACTACATCCCCCTGACTCCCCCCTGTCCCCCTGCCCTGTCTCCCTAGGGTTTGGGAATGGCAATGGGCCAGGAGCAGAAGCTTTCCCAGGGATTGCAACCCAACCAGGTGAGCTGTGGAATGATGGGGAGGGGCTCCCGAATCTGCCTGCTGGGAGGTGTGTGGCTTTAGCAGACACAGGCCTGGGGAAGCAGAAATGGTGGCAAAGGAGAGGTGGGCAGGATGGAGCTCATGTCACCTCTGGTGTCAGGGTTACCAAGGAGAGAACAGGGAACCCTGCCTCACTCTACATCAGCACATCAGCTGAGCCCCAGACAACCCCTGCTTCATACCTTAGGCCCCTCAGCTCAGAATGGATATGGAGCAGAGGGCCTAGGAAGGAGACCTGGTCCCTGGGGCCACCTCATCTGCCCTGTCTCTCTCCTTAGGCTTTGGAGGAGGTGTGAAGTCACAGAAGCCAGGTGAGAGCCCACTTCACTCCGGGCCTGTCTCCCTCTGTCCAGGTCTTGCCATCTGTCCATCTCTCCATCTGGTTCCTCTTCAGTCTTCTCTCTGGTTCTGTCTCCTCAGGATTTGGAACTGGGATGGGAGCTGGAGCCTTCCTAGGGGTGGGCACCCAGCCAGGTGAGGACTGCTGGGGCCAGGAGGGAAAAGGCAGGGACTCAGCTCTCCATCTCTCCTGGGCCTGTCCCCTGCCTATCTCCTGCTCACATTTTCTTTTTTTTAATTGAGTTACATTCCCAGCCTGGGCTCTGTCATCTCTAGGTCCCACCTCTCCCTGTCCTTATTTCTGCCACTGTGTGTGTTACCAGCCTGGGGACCAGTACCTTTATTGACTGGCCAGACAGACCTATGGCTCAAGATGTAGTCTCCAGTGTAGAGAGGATTTTCTAGGCTGCTCTCTAGGCATGTGCTCTGAGAAAAGAGCGGCCAGGAGGTCTGGGACACAACACCCTGGGGTGGGGATACCATGTGGCCTCACACTGCTCTGGCTATAGCTTCTACCTCTCTCTTCCCACAGTCCCTGTACCTCAAAATGGCCATGGACCAGGTAGAGGAAGGGAGGGTGGGAGCTGGGGCATTGTTAGGGTTGGGGGTTCCTGGAGAGCTTAAAGCTCCTCTCCTGATCCCTGTTTCTTTCTCAGGCACTGAAAGGAGTGTGAAGCCTCCAAGGCCAGGTGAGGCTGACCTTGACCCAATGTCCCTACCCAGCCCACCACACTTCCACCCAGCTTGGTTTCCCCTTACTCTGTCCTGTTCTATCTCCTAGGGTTTGACAATGGGAATGGAATAGGAGCTGGGCTTGTCCCCCCAGGAGTTGGAGCTCAACCAGGTGAGAGCACCTGGGCCAAGCTCCAGCTCTGGAAATAAGGGTGGAGGAGGATCTCCGGGGGTCATGGGCTGGGAGGACACAAGTAGAAGATGCAGGCCTGTTTAGGAGGCTGAGGCAGGAAGACGGAAAGCTCAAGGCCTGTCTGGGCTACAGAATGAATTCAAGGCTGACCTGAGTAACTTAGTGAGACCCTGTCTCAAAATAAAGTTTAAAAAAGGTAGGAGAAGCCAGGCATGGCGATTCATTTCTTTAATCCCAGCACTTGGGAGGCAGAGGCAGGAGGATCGTTGTGAGTTTGAGTCAAGCCTGAGACTACATAGTGAATTCCAGGTCAGCCTGGGCTAGAGGGAGACCCTACCTCGGGGGGGGGGGGGGAAAAGTAGGAGGGAATGGGAATACAGTTTGGTGGTAAGGTACTTCCCTAGAATGCAAAAGGCCCTCAATTTAATCTCTAGTACTAAAAAGAGAAAGTTGATTTCTGCAAGCAGGTTTAGGGGTTAGGTGGGGTCTGCACACTGCTCACCTCTGTGGTCCTCCCCCAGGACTGGGAGCTGGCGTGAAGCCTCCAAAACCAGGTGAGCAGAGACTTGCTCTTTCTGCTGTCCTCTTGGCTCTATCTCCTCCTGCCTGTGACCTTGTTGCACACCCAGGCCCCCTGCAAACCTTCTGCTCATACACATCTTTCCATTTAGGATTTGGAAGTGGAGATGGTCCAGGGAGAGGCAGGTCCCAGCTCCCACCCAGGGGCCCATTCATTCAACCAATCTCCAAAATACCTGAGTATGACCCTGAGCCAGGCAAGGCTGAGCCTGGTGGACACTGAGCAGGTCAAGCTCAAGTACTCCTAGTATCGTGAGCTTGACCCACAGGCCCAGAACCAAAACTCCACCCAGCTAAGTTACCTCATACCTGAAACCCTAGCACTCAAGAGGCTGAGGCAGGAAGATCAAGGATTCCAGGCCGCCTGGGCTGGGAATGTAGCTCAGTTAGTTGATATAGTGCTTCCCAGCATGCATGGAGGCCTGGATTCTATCCCCAGCATGACATAAACAGAGCATGATGGCTCAGGCCTGTGATCCTAGCATTCAGGAGGTGGAGACAGGAGGATCTGAAGTTCAAGGTCATACTTGGCTACATTTTTAAAAAAATATTTCATTTATTCATCATCAAGCAGAGAGAGAGAGAGAGAGAGAGAGAGAGAGAGGGCACCAGGGCCACCACCTTGTGGGTCTGGCATATGTGGGTACTGGGGAGTTGAACCAGGGGCCTTAGGCACTAGAGGCAAGTGCCTTAACCGCTGAGCCATCTTTCCAGCCCCTTGGCTACATATTGAGCTCAAGGCCAGCCTGGGCTACAGGAGACCTTTTCTCAACAAACAAAAACAAAAATCCCAACAAGAAAACAAAACAGGGCTGGAGAGATGGCTCAGTAGTTGGGGGCACTGCTTGCAAAGCTTGATGGCCAGGATTCAATTCCCCTGCATCCAGGTAAAGCCTGATGCACACAGTGATACATGTATCTGGAGTTCATTTGCAGAGACAGGAGGCCCTTATGCTCCCTTCCCCCTCTCTCTGCTTAGAAATAAATAATTTTTTTCTGGTTTTTCGAGGTAGGGTCTCGCTCTAGTCCAGGCTGACCTGGAATTCACTATGGAGTCTCGGGGTGGCCTTGAACTCATGATGATCCTCCCATCTCTGCTTCCCGAGTGCTGGGATTAAAGGCGTGTGCCATCATGCCCAGCTAATAAATATTTTTTTAAAAGAAAGAAAAGAAAATCAAACAAACAAGAAAAAGAACTTAAAGGTCCAATTGGGAGGGAATTCCAAGAGTGAGGGAGGAACAGGTCCATGGCGTGAGGCCGATGGAACCAGGGACTGGCCAGTGGCCAGCCCTGGCCTTATTCTTAGCTCAGTGCATCCAGATTTCCCATGTCTTCCTCTCTTCCTCCCGATAGGTCCTGCAGCTCAGAATGGCTTTGGAACAGGTAAAGAGGTGATGGGGATGGAAGTGGGGAGCCCAGGGCTGCAGAGAGGAGGGCCTCTCACCTGCTCATTTCTCCCTCAGGCTTCGGAGGAGTTGGAAAGCCACAGAAGCCAGGTGAGGCCCTGGCCTTGGCCACTCACCTTTGTCTATAGGTCTGCATTCCTCCCAGGCTACTGATCTCCTTTTATTTCCTCTTGCTGTCTCATTAGGACTTGGGAATGGAAATGGGATAGGAGCAGGGTCCTTCCCAGGAGCTGCAGCCCAGCCAGGTAAGGCACCTGTGGGTAAGAATGCAAACATGGGAGACTAATAGTTTCTCTTGTTCTCCAGGCTTTGGGGCAGAAGGGGGAAGGAGCCAGCTTAGACGTAGCTATTTGCCTCTCAATTTGACCTTGAATAGTGAAACACTCATTTGACAAATTAGTTATAGACCACACCTGTGCTGGTCCAGCCAGGCCCTCCCAGAGCCCAGGGCACGCTGGGGAAGCAGACAGGACAACAGCATGGTACAGAACCAAAGCTGCTCACAAAAGCCACCATTGGCATTCTGGGACAGAGAAAATGGAGGCTAGGGAATTGGCTGTGTTCCAGTAAAACATTGGTAGAGGCTTGCTTTGGGGCATTGAAGAGAGGCCTTCAGGAAGATATAGATGGTAGACATGGCTTATGCTGATGACAGAGGAAGCCACCTTTCTGGCTGGTTCCATACCCAAGGACCCAAGCAGCTAAGATAAGGCATTTAGGGCTCCAGAGAGGCGCAGGAGACCATCATCTTCCAGGGCATGAGTAGAAGAAAGGATCCCAGGAAGGAACCCAGGAAGGGGTAGAGGAGAAGAGTGGAACAGAAAGTGAAGAGCAAAGCTGGGCGCGGTGGCACAGGCCTTTAATCCAGCACACACTCACTGGCAGAGGCAGGAGGATCCATGTGAGGTCAAGGCCATCCTGGGACTACAGAGTGAATTCCAGGTCAGCCTGGGCTAGAGTGAGACCCTAACTCAAAAAATCAAAAAGAATAATTTAGAAGAAAGCGAGGAACAGACAGAGCCATGGTACCTGGAACACGTGCATAGTGGGTGTGGATACCCAGAGGCCAATGGGGAGGCAGTGAAATGCTGGGACAGGAAAGCAAGAAAGTATAAGGGGGAAGCCTGTGCCACACAGTCACGGCAACTCACCTACCTGTTGGGTGGGTGGCTGGAGGTGAACAGAAGGGCCTTGAGTAGAGCTTCAGAAACAGGACGGGATCCTCAGAGCTTCTTTCCTTCCACCAGGCCCTGCACCTCAAAATGGCTATGGACCAGGTAGGAGCAGGGCTGGGCTACTGGGGAGGCCACAGGTTAAACCTGGGTCCCTCGCCTGTTCTATCTCTCCTCTAGGCTATGAAGGGGGCATGAAACCCCAGAAGCCAGGTGAGCCCTGTCTGGCCTGTTTCTCTGCCTGTTCCCATTCCCTAGCCCTCACCACCCCTCTTATCATTCACAATTCCTCCCTCTGTGTCCCCAGGATTCGGAAATGGGAATGGGCTTGGAGGCCAGCCAGGTAACTGTAGTGAGATGGAAGTGAAGTACACATGTTCATATGCCCCCCCCACCATCTAGGCATTGGAGGAGAGGGCTGGTGAATGAGGAGGGACACTGGGGGAATCCTTGGGACCCCTGGTTTCTAGTCTGGCACCGAAAGCAGGGACTAACTGAGAGCCTTTTGCCCCTTGCTCATACTTCTGTCCCTCACAAGTCCCCCAGCCCAGAATGGCTCTGGAGCAGGTATTAGGGCAGGGCAGGGGGAGGCTGGCTAAGGATGTTGGGGTTCTGAAAGAGGCATTTCTGAGTCCTCAATTGTTCTCCATTTCTCCCAGGCTTTGAAGGGGGAATAAATCCCCAGAAGGCAGGTGAGCCTCATCTTCTAATTCTGTCTCCCCCAAAGTTCAGAGGTCCCTCCAACCTCTCATCCTCACCTCCACTTGTCTCCCCAGGACTTGGGAATGGGAATGGACTGGGAGCCCCAGCAGGTGAGAGGAAAGCTGAGGGGGGCCCATATATGGGATATCCTTCCGTGCCCCCCTCCTAGGCCTCAGAGGAGACAGTCAGTACAAAATTAAAGGGTTGCTGGGAGGAGGTCTCCCACTACTCAAGGTTTCTGGTTCTTTCCAATAGAGACCTTCATCTTCACTTAAAGTGAGCCCTATCTCCTCTTCTCCTCTCCACACAGGTCTGGCAGCCCCAAATGGATTTAGAGCAGGTAGGGGCAGGGAGCAGGAGGGGCTGAGGGACCCTTAGAAGGTGTGTGTGTGGTGAGCCTCACCTGCTGCATATGGTTCCTGCAGGCTTTGGAGTGGGTGGGAAGCCTCAGCAGCCAGGTGAGTTGGCCTGGTTCTGTCCCTGTGACCATGCACTCCTAAACCTCCAGACCTCTTTCCCTCTCTCTCTCTGTCTCCAGGGTATACGAATGGGCTGGGAACTGGAG
Source organism: Zapus hudsonius (assembly GCA_004024765.1). Lineage (NCBI taxonomy): Eukaryota > Metazoa > Chordata > Mammalia > Rodentia > Dipodidae > Zapus > Zapus hudsonius. Next base: position 11,382 of record PVHP010009944.1, on the reverse strand, counting down.
CCCAGCCAGGTGAGGACCTTAGGGCAGAGGGACACTGCAGGGATAAGGGCAAAGCCTGCTCGAGTGGCAGGCAGATGAGTGGCCTAGCCTGGGGCTCAGCTTGCATATTTCCACAGGCCCTGGAGCTGAGGTGGGAGAGCCTCATCTCCTGTCTGAGGCTGTCTCCTCCTGACCCCCTCCCCACTTCACTGTACCCTTTCTTCCTCCAGGATATGGTAACAGAAATGGACTGGGTGCCCGATCAGGTGCAGGCTTCTGGGTCCTGGGGTAGTGTTGGGAGGTGGAGAGAAGGGCTGGGAGTGGGAACCAGGACCGGGTGTTGGGAGGTCCTTAATGCTGGCTGGAGTCATCAGCCTCTCTCTCTCTCTCTTCAGGCCTAGGAGTGGGAGGAAAGCCTCAGAAACCAGGTGAGGACAGCCCGAGTCCTTTCTGTCTGTTCTCACTGCCCTTCATCAGAGCATTGAGCAGGGTTTGTGCCTGATTTTAAGGACAGGGCCACCTATAGTTCCTGAATGAAAGCCTATAGGGATTCTTGGAATCATGGGGAGGGGAGGTGGGACACACCAAAGACCCCATAATCCTGAATACTCTTCCTGAATAGCCCACCTGTAGCATCTACCCACAGGCCCTGCTGTTAAAAATGGCTATGGTCCAGGTAAGTGCAGGACTGAGTTCCTGGAGAGGCCCAGAGTTGGGGAACCCCAGGTCCCTCACTTGTACCCTATCTCTCCTCCAGGCTATGAAGGGAACACAAAGTTCCAGAAACTAGGTAAGCCCTGCTATAGCCTCTCTGTCTGACCCTCCAGATGTAAGCGCCCCTCCCTACATTAATGTTCCCCTTCCTCTGTATCTCCAGGATTTGGGAATGGACTTGGAGCCCAGCCAGGTGAGGAAGTTCGTGTCTGGGTGACTTATTGCTGTACCCTACCAAGCGTCCCAGGGGCAGGTTCAGGGGAGTCTATGGTCCCCAGTTTCTAGCCTGACTCTGAAGGAAGGACCAAAGGCCCTTCTTCCTGTATCCAGCTGAAGTCTCATCTCAATCCCCTACTCATCCTTTCTCCCGCCAAGTTCAGAATGGCAAGACGCAGGTGCTGGGGACTTAGGGATTGGGGTGGGTCCCAGCACCAGGTCCCATCTGAGGGGTTTTTCCTGGCAACTGCCAGGCCTGGAGAGAGCCTTTCTGTCCCTCATCTCTCTCTCTTGCCACCCAGACCCTGTAGTTCTCATCCGCTATGGACTGGGCAGGGCAGGGGTGGGCATTAGGGGCCAGCCCCACTCTGTCTCCATACAGGGTACAGAAATGGGATGGGAGCTGGAGCCTTCCTGGGCCAAGGGCCTCAGCCAGGTGAGGTGCAGGGGAATAGAGCACAAGGTGTTATGGGTAAAGCTGATGGGGAGGGGCAGGGCAAGGTGAGGTCTCCTGTCTGTCATCCCCTGTCCATCTCTCCCTAGGCCTAGGAGGGACTGGGCAACCTCCAAAACCAGGTGAGGCCCTCTGTGTTCCTTTTCCTGCCTTCCCCGATATCCCCCATAATCCCCTGTCCTCACAGCCTGCTCTGCTCCCAGGGTACATGCCAGGGAACAGGCTGGGGCTCCTACCAGGTGAGTATAGGAGGCAGAGAGAGAGCAGAAGTTTCACTTCTAACAAGGTGTGTGTGTGTGTGTGTGTGTGTGTGTGTGTGTGTGTGTGTGTGTATGCGTGCCCACACCTGGGAAGGGTTGTGAAACCTCCAAAGGCAGGCAAGTGAAAGATCCCTTCACCTCTGATCTGTGCCTCTTCTGCCTCTCCTGTAGACCCTACTCAACCCTGCCCCTCACTCACTTTCTACTTTTCTTTACCAGGATACAATGGAAATGGGCTGACAGTCCAGCCAGGTGAGAGCCCCTCCCCACCAGGTAGAAAGATGGCACGGAGGCATGTGTGTAGTTGGCTGGGAGAGGGGTTGGAAGGCCTTCATCCCTCTCACAGAAGCTGGGGTACCTTAGAGGTCTATATCCTGGAAGCCATTGTGGGTCCAGTCTTCTGGATGATCTTGGGTGGGCGCTGCAGGAGCCTGCTCCCACGCCTTTGCCCTCTTTCCCCACCTAGGTCCCTGCAGTGGGAGGCTTGGTCCACCGCTCCTCCCCAGGTCTCCCACGCCAGGGCTCCCTTCAGATAAAGGGGATGGCTGGGGCCTGAAATCCCAGCCTCTGTCCCCAGCGCAGACTGTCAAGTCCCCAGGTCAGTGTGGATTGTAGGCTGGGGAGATCCGGAGGTCATGCTGGGGTGGAGGTGGGGGGCTGAGCCCATGTCCTGCTGTTTTCTGTCTACCATTTTGAAGCTCCGAGGGGCCCTGTGCTGGGCTCACTCATGTCCCCCAACTCTTCCTAGCCTCGACCTCAGCCATCCAGTGGGGACTGAAGCCCCAGAAAGCAGGTGAGAATCTAAGTACCCGCCAGAAAGACAAACCCTCAGCTGATCCATCCCTGTCCAGGGGATCAGCTCCTCCATCATCCTGGTTTCCTGACTGCCTCAGTGGTCCAGGCACTCTAAGGCAGGAAGAACCTCCCAAAGTCTACCCTCAATGTCCCTTGCTGCTTTTCTCTTTCTTTTTTTTATTTTTATTTTTGATGAGGAGTTCATTATATAGTCTCAGGGTGGCCTCCAACTCACAGCGACCCTCATATCTGCCTGGGATTTATTTTTTTTAATATTTTATTTATTCATTTTCAAGCAGAGAGATACAGATAGAGAGAGAGAGCCAGGGCCACCACCTTGTGGGTCTGGCTTATGTGGGTCCTGGGAAATTGAACCAGGGGCCTTAGGCACTGGAGGCAAGTGCCTTAACCACTAAGCCATCTCTCCAGCCCCTGCCTGGGATTTAAGGCATGCACTACCATGCCCGGAAAATATTATATATATATATATATATATATATATATATATATATATATATATATATATATATATATATATATATATATAATTAGGAATCAGAGAGAGAGAGAGAGAGAGAGAGAGAGAGAGAGAGAGAGAGAGAGAGAGAGAATATGAGAAAGAGCACTCCAGGCCCTATAGCCACTGCAAAGGAACTCCAGATTGTGCATCTGGCTTTATGTCATTACTGGGGAATCAAACCTGGGTCCTTGGGTTTTGCAGGCAACTTCCCAGCCTCCGTTGCTGCTTTCTAAACTCTCTAGTTCTGTTCCTGTGAAGAGGAACAGCTCCTACTTCCTCCCCAGAGTCCACTGTGTCCAATGTGGCCCTCAAGAGTTCGGGAAAGAAAAAAAAAGGCTCCATCTTCTCTCGCTCTAGCCCAGGCTGACCTGGAATTCACTCTGTAGTCTCAGGGTGGCCTCAACTCATGGTGATCCTCCTACCTCTGCCTCCCGAGTGCTGGGATTAAAGGCGTGCGCCACCACGCCCGGATCTCCATCTTCCATCTCTGACTTCCATCCTCTTCACAGGTTACCAATCCTCCAATGGCTATGGACCTGGAATAGAACTAGGTGAGGAGGCTGTGTACCTCCCTCCCCTCCCCTTCCCTTCCCCTGACCTCTATCCTTCTGCCCCTTCCCCAAGAAGAGGGGACTTCTCTGACCTAAGTCTCCTCTACCTCAGGCTTTGGTGGTGGACTCAAGCTGCAGAAAGTTGGTGAGCCATCTTTTTTTTTTTTTTTTTTTTTTGGTTTTTCGAGGTAGGGTCTCGCTCTAGCCCAGGCTGACCTGGAATTCACTATGTAGTCTCAGGGTGGCTTTGAACTCACGGCAATCCTCCTACCTCTGCCTTCCGAGTGCTGGGATTAAAGGCGGCTTTTAGTTTCTATTTTGAGACAGGATCTTGTGTAGCTCAGTTGGCCTCTGAACTTTCAATCCTCCTGCCTCAGCCTCCCAAGCAGTTTGGACTACAGTCTTGTACCATCAGGCCCAGCTCTGCATCTGAGTTCTTAGTCTGTCTTTCTGTATCTCCTCATCTGGCTGTCCTGCTCTCTTTCCCTCTTTCACCGCCCTTCTCCAATCTCTCCTGCAGGTTTTGGTGTTGGGAATGGAGCTCTGGGAGCTGGGATCTTCCCAGAGGAGGCCCAATCTCAGCCAGGTGCCTGGGGGGCTGGGCAGGGGTCCTGGAAGACAGACTCAGCACTACCCTCTCTGAACTTCTCTTTCATCCCCCAGGGTTCCCTGTGGTCAATGGCTTCAGGAATGGTGAGTTAAACCCAGGGTACCAGATTCAGGGAAGGAAGGAAAGAAGACAAAATATGGCCAGGAGCCAGGCAGGGATAACCGGGATCTCTTGCAGGGCATGAGGAGAAGGCTTTTGTGAACCTGAAAGCGGCAGCTCCAGCCCCTGAAGAAGATGGTAAGAAATGACCCTGGGAGGACCAAGGGGTTCCTAATGTGTCAGGTTCTAGGGGATGGGTGCCCATAATAGATCTCCTCCCTCAGGTCAAATAGGGACCCTTCAGGGCTCCCCTTGGCCAGCCCTCCAGCCCTGGGGAGCTGGCATGAAGCCAGGCTATGGATATGCAGGTCTTGGAAGTCAGCCAGGTAATGGGGTAGGTGGATGGAAGTGGGGAAATGTGGGTGGGTGGCATCAGGGCCCTGAGCCTGGGTCTATCCCACAGCTGATGGATGGCAGAAGGAATGGCATGAGGGGACCAGAAGGAACTGAACATTAAAGGGCACAGCTAACAGAGGTCCTGGGACCCTAAGCCCAGCCAAGATGCTGAATGAGATAGGGGACTGAAAGGGACCCATCCCCCTCCCTCCCAGGGCCCTATGGGCAGCTGAGGTCAGAGCTAAACCCAGGGTGCTTTGGTGAGTGGCATCTCCACTAGAGCCTGGGGTGAAGAAGCTGGGTGGGCAGAAGTCCCCTGGTGACCTCTGGTTTGTTGTCTGTGACTTAGGGGGTCCAGAGTTGAAGACAGGCACCAAAGGCCAGTTGGGAAACGGTTATAAAGGTGAGAAGAGCCATGGTGGATCACCCCTCCAGCTGAGTAACCAAGCACTCAGACTGCTGAGTGATGACCCTCCTCTACCTCTTCCCAGGCCACTGCTTTCCCGGGAATTGCTGAGCTCCGGAGCCTGTTCCCTGCCCATCCTGACCGTCTCTCTGCCAGAGCCCGGCCCAAAGGGCACAGAGGCGGGACCTTGGGTGTTGCCTCCAGGGCTGCCTGGCTTGGGATCGCCAATGGGCTGAAGTATTAATAAAGGTCACATGCTTCTGGGTTTGCCTCTGTGTGCCAGGAGGTGTGGGATGCTGACTGAGATGAGGTGGCAGGGGTCCACAGCCACAACCCAGCCCCTCAGCTATTCCAGTTATTCATTCACTCATTCATCAAATGATTATGAGGTCACCACTGACAACAAAGCAGAGTCAACACTTGCCCTCAGGGACCCCCTAAGTCATAGACAACTCTGGACCCCTTAAGTCACTTGGTCACAGTGTAGGGGGCTTGTGCTCAAATGGTAGAGCACATATTCACAAAGCCCAGTGTGGTAGATCACACATATAATCCCAGTACTTGGGAGGCTAACATGAGTTCGAGATCAGCCTAGGCTACACAGTGAGTTCCAGGTCACCATGCCCCTCCCCCCCCAAAAAAAAGAAAAAAGGCACTTTCAAATAAGATCACATTTTCTGAGGGCCTGGGTGCTAAGACTTAGGGGGGCTTACACATGGAAAAGAACATTTTGTAACTTGCATTTTAATTTATAATCCATTCATTTGAGTTACTAAAGAAGCCTGGCACAGTGGGTCCTGCCTGCAATCCCAGCGTGCATGATGTTGAGGCAGGAGGATCAAGAGTTTAAGGACAGGGGCTAGGGAAAGGGCTCAGTGATTAAGATACCTGCTTGCAAAGCATGCTGGCCAGGGTTCAATTCCACCTGAGGTTGGATGGGTGTTTTTGCCTCTAGCTTCCCCCCCCCCAAGGTAGGGTCTCACTCTAGCCCAGGCTGACCTGGAACTCACTCTGTAGTCTCATGCTGGCCTTGAACTCATGACAATCCTCCTACCTCTGCCTCCCGAGTGCTGGGATTAAAGGCATGAGCCACCATGCCCGGCTTTTTTTTTTTTAATATTTTATTTATTCATTTTCAAGCAGAGAGAGAGAGAGAGAGAGAGAGAGAGAGAGAGAGAGAGAGAGAGAACACACCAGGGCCACCACCCTGTGGGTCTGGCCCATGTGGGTCCTGGGCAACCGAACCCGGGGCCTTAGGCACTAGAGTCAAGTGCCCTGCCCGCTGAGCCATCTCTCCAGCCCCTTTTTTTTTTTTTTTTAAATCAGGTCTCATGCTTGTTCCTCAGGCTGGCCTGAAACTTGAGAGTCAGTCTCCCAAGTGCCAGAGTTAATTACAGGCCTGAGCCACCACACGTGGCTCAAAAAAAAAATCTGAATTTCCTTAAACCTTTACAGATATCACTGTTTTCACTAATAGTTCAGATCTAAAATTCACATTCACAATTAAAAATATTTTTATCTATTTGCAAGCAGAGAGAGAAAGAGAGAGCAAGCGAGAATGGGTGTGCCAGGGACCTGCAGCCACTGAAAATGAACTCCAGATGCATGTGCCCCTTTTGTACATCTGGCTTTTCATGGGTAATAGGGAACTGAACTCAGGTAGTTAGGTTTTAAAGGTGAGCACCTCAACCACTGAGCCATCTCTCCAGCCCTGTGTTGTTGTTTTTGAAGCAGGGTCTCATTCAGTCCCAGGTTGACTTGAACTGTAGCACAGGCTTGTCTCAAACTCACCCTCTGGAGTGCTAGAACTAAAGGGGTCTGCCATCTTGCCTGGCTACTTTTGCATTTTTTAATTAAATTACAAATGAGATATCTAGAATGGCCTACAACCCTGATCAATGAAATTCTTTTTGAAAAAATCTTAGGGCTGGGATGGTGGAGAATATCTTTAATCCCAGCACTAGGGAGGCAGAGATAGGAGGATCACCTGAGTTCCAAGCCGTCCTGAGACGTGAATTCACGGTCAGCCTGAGCTAGAGGGAGACCTTACTTTGAAAAACAAAAGAACAAAAAAATTTAGGGCTGGAGACATGGCTCAGCGGTGAAAGACACTTGTTTGCAAAGAATGACAACCTGGGTTTTATTCCCCAGGACCCATGTAAAGCCAGAAGCACAAAGTGGCCCATGTGTCTAGAGTTTGTTTGCAGTGGCTGGAGGCTCTGGGCATGTCCATTCTCTTCCTCTCTCAAATAAAAACTATTAAAATTTTTACTTATTTGTAAGGAGAGAGAGAAAAAATAGGTGCATTAGGACTTCTTTCCACTACAAAGGAACTCCACACACATGTGCCATTTCATACATCTGGCTTTATGTGGTTACTGGGGAATGGAGCTGCAGGCTTTACAATCAAACACCTTTAACCGCTGAGCCATTGCTCCAGCCCTGACCAACAAAATTCCATCCCAAGCAGTTACAAACACCAAGGGCTGGGGCTTGCCTTGCAAACACAAGACCCTAGCTTCAGCTGCCTGAGCCAAAAAATAATAAATAACCCACAATTACAAACACCTTCTTGGGCTAGGGAGATGGCTCAGTGGTTAAAGGCACTTGCTTGGCAAAGTCTGCTATTCTGGGTTCAAGTCCCAGCACCCACATAAAGCCAGATGCACAGGGTCTGGAGTTTGTGTGGCAAGAGGCCTGGTGTGCCCAAACTCACAGCACTCTTTATTTCTGCTCAAGAATAAATAAAGTAAAACAAAAAAAATACACCTTCTAGTTGGGCATGCTGGTGCACACCTTTACTCTCAGACCCAGGAGGTAGAGGTAAGAGGATCACTGTGCACTGGAGGCCAGCCTGGGCTAGAGTGAGACCTACTCTCTCTCTCACAGGCCATCCTCCTAGGCCCATGAGGACTTTTGGAGATGAATAGAGCAGGCACTTGTCCTCCTGGGCTACAGAATGAATGGTTCCAGACATTTTAAAGAGCCAGTTCCTCATCCTCATCTTTCCCCTCTCTCTCCCTTCACTGCCCCTCCTCTCATTCATTTACAATATGCAGGGACTTTTTGCTGTATATTATTTTTGAATTGTGATATCCCTTCTATAACTAGAATGAGCTGACACAGGCTTGTAATCCCAGCACTCAGGAGCCAGGATAGGTAGGAATCCATCCTGAGGAGCTACAAACTGAGGGTGTCTTGGGAGATCCTATCTCAAAAAAAAAAAAATCTCCAGAGATTGCTGCATACTGAGGAATTAGTACAGGTGTATATAGCAAGGAGAGCTTCCAGGAGAGACATTGCAGGCCCAGGCTTACGTTTCCGGACCAGGTGGGGGCGCCCACGCGCTCTGCATCGCTAGGTCTCAGGACAGGGGCGGAGACTATGGCAGCGCGGGACACAATGATTGGTTAGGATGGGGAAAGGCGGGGAGAAGAAAAAAAACTTGCTGGAGCGCGTTGAGGTTTCCTATTGGCTGCGAAGGGTAGCGAGGCAGCGAGCGCACCGGCCCCTGATTGGCTGGAGCGCGTGGCCGACGGCTCCAATTGGCTGCGCGGGCTTCACAGCGCGGAACACCGGTCGCGGCGGAGAGGCAGCCTGGGGCCTCGGGGTGGCTCTGGGGGCCAAGCTGGCGGCACGGTTGCCGCGCTCGCGCTCGCACCCGCGGCTCGCCCGCACCCACGCCCACTCCAGGCCAGGCCGGGCCCGCGCGTCGCTGCCGTCCACCCCGCCGCCCGCGCCGTGCCTGCCGCATCCTCCGCTGCCGGGGCTGCCGCCCGGGTTGACTTCGGAACCGCCGCCGCCGCCGCCTTCGGCGTTGGCCCGGGCCGAGCTGCCTCCGCTGCCGGCACTCCCGCTGCGCCCCGAGCTGCTGGCGCCCTGGGGTCCCGGCGCGCACCTGGCGCTGCCCGAGCTGCCGCCCGACGCCTGCGCGCCCGCGCCTCCCGCCGCCGCGCTCGCCCTGCAGGACCTGCCGCGCCTGCCCGCGCCCGCGCCGCCGCCCGCGCACCTGCCGCTGCCGCCGCTGCCCGACGCCGCGCTCGCCGCCGCCCCGGAGCCCGTGGGCGCGCGCGGCCGGCCCCCCCTGCTCGCCGAGCCGCCTCCGCAGCCGCTGCCGCCGCTGCCCACGCGGCCCTCGTCCTTCAACCTGCTGTCGCCGCCGCTGCCCCGCGACCCCTGGCCGCTGCCCGCTTTCCCCCCGCCGCTGCCGCCCCCGCCCCCGCCGTCCTACTTCTTCGTGTGGCCCCCTTGCTGACCTCAACCCCGTTCTCTCCGGGCCGCCGACTGTAGGCAGGGGCTTGTGCAAGCTGGTGAGTCCCTGCCTGGGCTGGGGACGAGAGCGTGCCAGGGCAGCAGCCCAGGGCTGGGCAGACAGCGTCGTCAGCTGGTGGCTGATGGCCCAGGCCAGAGATTCCCACACTGGGGAGGTTGAGGCAGGAGGATCTTGAATTCAAGAGCACAGTAAGATAGGGAGATCCTATCCCAGAAAAAAAGAAAAATTCTTGCACTAGGGCCGAGGTAAGATCACCCATCAGTTTGAGGCCAGCCTGGTTACAGAGTGAGTTCTAGTTCAGCCTAAACTAGAAATAGAGTGAGATTGTACCTCCGGGAAAAAAATAAATAAAAATAAACTAGGGGCCTTTTCCATTTTTCTTTCTACCTTGCGGACTCCTTAGGTTATTTGAGAATGTAACTCATCTGGGGCTGTGAACTGGCAGTGTGGTAGACCTGCCCACAACATGTGAAAGGAAACCCAGATCAGAAGAATATAAAGGGACGTTTGGTAAGGGGGAATTGGTTGGGGTCTGGCCTGGAATTCACTTGTGTATTCCAAGCTCATCTTGACCTCAGCAGTTTGCTTCTTTGGTCTCTGCCTCATGAATGCTGGGAGCCACCATGCTCAGCCTGGAAAACACAGAGTGAGCTGCTTCTTCAACCAGTGTCCAGAAACTCAGGGTCTGGACAGCCAGGCTAAGGTCCTCCTCTGTTTACTTTGGAAACTCCCTTCCGAGTCTTATGAGTCAAACTTTCAACTGAAACAGGTCCAGCCAGGGGTCCCCATGACCCCAGGTGGTGTTGGACAGTTGATACTGGGCTAGAGGATCACATGCTGAGGCTGTGAAGTCATCTCCCGGGACAGGTTTCTGTGCAGCCAGTACAGCTCTATATAAGGTTCTCTTTGTTCCACAGGTGGCCTGTGCTCAGGTAACCATGACGACGTTGGACCTCTTCAGCCACTCAGGAGTGGTATCAGGAAGCGAGCCTTGACCTTGAGGGACCTCTGAACCACCAGGTCCCACCAATAAGAGTAGTTAGTGTTATTAATTTCCTGTGACTGCACTAACAGGTTACACAAACCTAGCCTAAGGCAATAGAAATTTGTTTTCTTACAGTGCTGGAGGCCAGAGGTTGAGAATCAAGTCTTGGCAGTGTCCAAAACAGTATGAGCCTTTCCGTGTCCCCTCAACCTTCCATCTTTTGCTGCATCAGAACCTTGCTTCCACCTCAAGTACTAGGAAAGCCCCCTCCTTGCTTCTCTACTGTCTGTGAATGTAAGTGTGCCCTGAACCCTTTTTATCACCAAGTCCCAGGTTCCAAATGTCCCATCTGTACAGACCCTGTCTTCTCTGTAGCCCAGGCAAGCCTTGGACTTGTATTCATCCTGTTTCAGCCTCTTGGGTAGCTGGGATTGCAGGCCTACAATATCAGACTCCGTGTAGGCCCCGTCCTCTTTCCTGCGGGGCTAGTCTAGCTCTCGACCTGATTGTCTTTTAAGTCCTGCGCCCCTGGAAGGAAGAAAGTGACTGTCTTTCCCCTTCTCTGAATTATGGCCTTGTTCCCACTCTCAGCTTGCTGCTTTCCCTCCCTCCAAGCTTGCCAGCCATAACTGCTGCAGATTGAAAGTTGATCAAAACTGATAACAATTTAATAAAGTTAATTGTTACCCAGTGCACAGTATCAGCTGCCCTTACACGTTACAAATTACTTTAGCCAGACTCATTCCCTGTAGCGATCCCCAAGGGGTACTGGAGCTCGCCCAGGGAAGGCCTGGGAAAGGACCCTCAGTAGTCACTTTCCTTTTACTGGTACTTGGGCAGTAGTGACTTTCCAAGACCCACCCAAGCCAGGAACTCAGATGCCTCCCAGGTAATCAAGTTCTGTCCAGGCAAGGAGGGACCCAGAGCCTCAGGAATGGGTGATGATTCTTTGGGGATGTGCTGCTCCACTGCAGGGGTGGGCACATGGAGGTGGTCTTGATCTATTGAGGGAGCAACTTTGGAAGTGGGGGGCTCCCTTTGAGCTCTGGGAATGTTTCCTGAGAATAGTGTTTCCAGGGTTAGGGAGCTAGGCTCTTCTAGAGGCAGTGGGGAAGGCTGCGCAGGGTTCTTATTTAAATATTTTTTAAATTTTATTAATTCATTTTTTAAGCAGAGAGATACAG